>KV722428.1:0-108994 GCA_001687445.1 Obba rivulosa | reverse complement strand
GTTGAATCTCGTCGCCGCGCTGTGCCCACAGAGCGCGAGGGACAAAAGCGTCCTCGACAACGATTATGGAAACGTACGGAGATCCGTCGTTCGCTGCAAGAGACATTGCAGAACGAAGACTGTAGGGACACATTTAGCACCGCTGAAATTCATGTCATCCCGATTCCTGTGGTACTTACATTGCACATGCTCCCGCCGAATGTCCGATGCCAACGATACGATGTCCTTCCATCGCGTTCGACGTGACGAGGTGCCGTACAGCTCTCGCCCACTCATGGATTGCTAACGACGTGCGATAAGGAGGAGGTTATATGTAACCATGACACATACTCACAGACTCCGGTCCGGTTGCTCGCAAGCGTGGAATGGTTGAGACTGGCAGAATCCCCGTGGTGCTGCCACTCGAGGGACCACGCTTCGCGGACGACAGGGACATGGGGGCCATTTGGGGAGTCTTTGGGAACCCTGAGATTAAACAGTGATTGAATGATCGGCTCCCAGGCCTCTTTGTCTAAAGATTTGGCGTGATTAACGGCGACGGAAAAAGGGAAACGAAGACCCAAGCGGAGCATGAACGTACGTGATCCAAGGCAATGCGCAAAGACAAGGGTCAGCCCGAATTCAAGGCTGGTTGCATCCGAAATAATGCAAGGAACGTAGCGCTTGGCTTGGGCCTTGAGTCCGGGTATGGAAGACCCAGCGTAAGTGTAAACAATGGTTGAGGTAGTAAGCTGCGACGTGTGTGACGGCATAGTGAGGTGTAGACTGAGGACGATATGTTGTAAAGACCGAGGCCGTTTCCTTATGTAGAGAATCGAGCTGGTCATTAGCAGTGCAAGGACAAATGCGTTCATGGGCAAAGCACACCGTTCTCTATGTCAACAGCGATTGCTCGATATCTTGGACACCGGGAGGGAGCTTCGCTGAACTGCTTCGATCGCTCTTGTAGACTAGGGAGCCGCGGATAGTTTCCTGAGATTTGGAGGGGTGGTCGATTTGGAGCAGAATTGCGTGGTATAAATGGGAATAAACACTGCTCTCCGTGAGTATTCTGGGCAAGATAATCAGGAGTCAGAGCGCTACAACAGAGTTGACTGTGTAGAAGGGGGACACGTGGGTAGGAGAACCCCTAGATATGGTCGTCACGTCGTGTGAACGGCGGACAGCCTGCGTACCCAGCCTTCAAATCGTATCCATTTTCATGCGCCCGGCGCACCGGGCACGGACCGCGGCGGAGTTGTTCCACGGCAAACGGATGTTCAGAGGCGTACAGGCGCGCGACCGCCACGCGATGAGCATCCCTACGCGCATACGCATGGCGGAGTGCGCCGCCGGCGGGCGCCAAAGCCGAGCACGCGCGGGCGGCGAGGCCCAAAACAGCAGTAGGCGCAGGGCGGGGCAACAGCATCGTGTGCGGGTCGCACAGCGCACAAGGATCTGCCGAAGGCGTCGTACCGCAGAGGCATACCGGACGCCCCAGTGGGGAGGGGGCCGTCGGTCGAGCAATCGACGCGCGCGCGCACTGGCGGCGACTCAGGGTGATGTGAAGCGCCGTCATCCAGAGCGCACCGTTGCCATCCAGCCCCGCCGAGCGCGTCCGGCTGGGACGACACGGCGAGACAGAGCACACCGAGGGCCCGTAACGGGAGGTGTAGTGGCGGGACCTGCCTGAACGCCGAATAATACCGCCAGAAGCGACGGCGGTTCAGTCCACTCCCGCAATGCGGGTTGGCAGCACAGTCCAGTCTTTCAGAAGCGAGGACGGCAGGCAGCAGCAGTCCACTCCCGCACGTAGCGGGCTGGCAGTGCAGTCCACATTCCAGTCCAGTCGCTCTACCCGTCCTCGCATTGTGGCATTCCCTTCCTACGGCGTTACCCCGAACCTTATCTGACAAGATGCGATAGACAGGTTCCTCATGCTGGGCTGAGAGTTCTTGTCGGGACCCGAAGATGCTATTTTGGCATGTATCAGAATGTCTATTGAGCTTTCTGCGTGCGATAAATTATATTAGGGGCGGTCAGACCTGCGATTCTGTGTCGATTCTGTGTCGATTCTGTGTCGATTCTCACATTCGATTCTGGACGCGATTTTGAGCCCAGAATTGCGTCAAGTTTCAGCCACTCAGAATTGCGCGCTCGATTCTGGCACTTTGTCCCTGTTCCCAATGTTGCCTCCCCGTGGAGACATAAGATAATGCACGCTGGTGAGGGTAGAGCACAGATTGAAAGCCCTCATATGGTTGACTGATCAGAATCCAAATAACTCAATATACAGCTTCTGATGAGCAATGAGAAGAATCACCCCAGAATCAGACCAGAGTCGCACCAGAATCAGTCAGAATCCGAGCCAGAATTGGGGGCGGTCAGAGTAATGGTCGATTCTGATCCGATTTTGCATTTCAGAATTGCCACAGAATCGCGTGCAGAATCGATGCGGCATCCTAACCCCTATGCGTACATCTGCATTCCTCCAGAACGGAGAGATGGACGTCACTGTAACGGCCACGACCCCCGGAACTGGGACGTGCTATCAACTGGACCAAAAGGCCACAATGTCGAAGTCCCTCGACATTGGTTCCGGCGCTATATATGGAGTTCATTACAGTCACAGGCTCGGGATGTCGCGAGAAGCAGCGGAAGGTGATGAACCCAGAGCAGCGCGCCGCATATGATCGCAATGCCTTCCATAGCATCTTATAAGTACTCCCTCATCATGGCGTACGCACAGTGAGACAGTAGCACCGCATAAGCCATGTCAAACTCGCTTGCGTTTACGAGCTCTACAGTAACCTTCAAGTTTACGGGCGCTTCCATGCCTGGACTGAAGGCTCTGGCTAAGCGCTATGTCCCTCTGTATGCGTCGGAGGCATCCAAATCTGGTTTGACTCTCATCCTCACTCACGCGACTGGCTCTCGTATGGCATCTACGTATGCATGAGATTTCGTATGCAATACTCACTCAATTCCCTTGTTTAGATAAAGAAACATGGGAGCCTGTCCTACAAGAGCTCTTCACTATGCTGAAGGCGCAAGACCCGCTCGCCTGCACAGATTCCCCAGTCGTTCGCGAGGCATGGTCAATTGAGTGGCCGCACCATGGAGAGTCTGCCACTCTCAATCATAGTGTGCTCGAAAAATATCCGCCCGGCACCCTTAGTGAGTGTCGCCCGTCCCGTCTAATATTCCTCGTGCGTATTGACGCTGGTTTTCCAGCCATCGACGACTGGGTCTCAGCCATAAGGCATGTCGTCATCTCTAAGGCGCGAGAAGGACATCGTCTCGTCGCCATAGGTCATTCAGCTGGTGTGTGTGCCCTGTGAGTTGATCATGCCCCATAGTGCAGGACGAGCCGCTCAACTAAACCACTAGGTTGCGTTCCACGATGAAACTCCCAAAGGACCTGCCAATGCCATATACCACTCTTGTCATCGTTGAGGATGGAATGGCGACTCGGGGACTCTGGAAGAAGGATGGGGATCGGCCTCTAACCGGCTTAAACGCGCTGATTAGTTCTGTAGACAAGAGACGCGACAATTGGCCCGATAGAGAGCAAGCCCAGAATTTCTTCTCGAAACGTGCACCGTGGAAGTCATGGGACAAGAGGGCAGTTGAACTTTTTGTGGTGAGGATCCATCTCGTGCATAGGAATGGTCTAAGGCCAATGATCACGTTGCATTGTAGCGCTACGGTCTTCGAGACACGTCTTCCTCCGAAACGAACGAGCCAATAGTTAAATTGGCATGCAACAAGCATGATGAGAAAGCTTGCTACGACGTGTCTGCCTCCGTTGCGTCCATGGAGGCGGCGGATTTAGTGTCTTCCCTTCATCCCTGCTTCGCTATCCACTGCGTCTACGCGGAAAGAGATGATATCATGTATGTACTCCACATCTTTGGGAATCAGTGTTCAAATCAATGACGAACTATCACTAGTCCCAAATTCTACCATGACGCTATCATCGGCTCTCGTAAGATGGCATCTGTCTGCCGGGTTCCCAATGCTGGACATTACGTGCGTCTTCGATTGTTGTTGTTAATACAATGCCTGTCCTTCCATTAATTCGTCTTTCTGCAGGTGGTCCAGGAGAACCCCGCTGGTTTAGCGCACTGTCTTGTACAAATCTTGAGACATACGGATGATCGCGCCTCTAGATCCAAGCTGTAGGATATGCGTACCATTCGTCACGCACAAGCCGAAAGTCTCTTTGATGATATCACATGTATGGTATTGTTTCCTGTATGTAGTACCATCAGTGGCTGGTATGACCGAATTTCTTGAAGTTGCCTGAGTGTTGACACCGTGAAGATCTACTTATATTTTTGCCAGAAATATGCAAAAGATAGTAGTTTTCGGAGGAGTTCTTGTTACCATTTTCAGGTTTCACTTTCGGAGGAAAGTGTTGATAGCGCGTTTCCACTTCTAGGTGCAACAGAGGTGGGTCTTGTGGCATCGACATCAAGTAAGGATTAAAATCATAAAGCTGGAGTTGCATTTCTCACATAACATTATCGTAGTTGGAATTTGGTTCTTATTGCTGCTGTCTCCGCAGCAGATGGCACCACCTGCTCGTCGTCAAAGAGGATTTGGAAAAGCCCCTACACCTTACAAAATACATCCCAGTCATGTTTCTTTTCCATGCCTCTCCACTTAAAACAACTCTGAGATAATCCTGGATCTCGCTAATTTGTTTCGTGAAGTCAGACATCTACGGGGTCAGAAGCGAGAAGATGTAGCTGTCATCGCATGACACAATCATCTGCAGTTCACGATTGCCAAAGATCCTTGATGGTAATGTACGTAAGTAGGTGCAGCACAATGCGCTTTGTATGGCTAGTCGGACTCGGAACGGTCGCCGCCATTTTGCAAAGCGTTACCGGGAGACAGGTAGAGCTTAGCGCTGTCGGTAAACACTCACCGATAGTTATATATGAATGCTGTGGCAGAGAGTAATCCGCCGACCCCATCTGTCAAAGTAATACCGGCACATTAAGAATAGAAGATCCAATGCAGCATACTGCTACAGACGCTCCTCATTTGCCGGAACGGACAGTCCGTGAACGATATGACTGATAACGGGCCATCGGTGCTCAGCCTCCTGATCCAGGAAGCAGACCCTTACCGACTTTGGTGCATGCATAGACAGACATCAGACCAAGCCATCTGAGAATACTCTGAGTTCATCTCTGTTTCAAATTTTCTGGGAGTCCGCTACTGCAACGATGAGGAACCACGGCCATCTGTTCCACTGCTCCCAGAGTTCATGTGGTCCGCTAGGAACCCGATCAGTAGGTCGAACCAGGCCTCACCGGATGTTGTCTATGCTGGCGTTCACTCTGCGTAACCTTCAGTGATCTTGCGAGCCGTGATGCCCGGGACCCGGCGTGCAAAAGGATGCCGGTACAAAGTGCGTTAGAGGGCCTGTGTTAGTTCGCCTGGGCCACTTGATAGATTGACAACGATGCGTGCCCTACGGTCGTTCCAACATCTTGGGTTTCGACAGGGATATCTGGAAAACCAGTGTTTCAAGCACTCATGAATTCCGTTTGATACAGGGCTCCGGTTGTCTGTAAAGTATGGTCGCTCGACTAGCAAAGCCACCGAGTCTGTGACTCGTAATCATGATATCTCAGCGTACACTATCCCGGGCCTGCGCGAGTTCACGTTGCATCTAGCATCAGGAAAATATCGAATTCGCTTGCAGGCCCTTTGACGCCTTTCGGGCGCTTCTTCAGCTTTGCAGGACGCGAAAGGCTGTGCGAGCCGCCGTCAAGCCCAAAAAGGTTCGAAAAGCACAATAAGCCAAAGCAACATTCTCCTGATGTACGCCGCGATGCCAATTGCGTATATGGTTGTAGAGGAGTCTATATATCAACTACTCATGAACGCGCATCCACAGACCGCCCTGTTCGAAAATGGGACGTCAACGCGCATCCACACCGCAGACGCTCGGTGTCTAACCTTGATAAACATAGTGAACGCAGTACTCGGCCAACACTTTTCAGAGGCCTGACGACCCTTCCTGTGCTTCCAGTGCTCGGGAGGTGCTGCGCCCTGCGGAAGCGCTTCTGGAACTAGCTCGAACCTCGAGAACTTCTGCAGAATCCGCACGAGAAGATACGAGGCCTCTAGTTTGGCGAAGTCCCGGCCGGGGCACTGGCAGCCAATTTAGGCACACGCACAGAACAAAGGCTGGTGACGCTCACCATTCTGGGGCCCTGTATGAATGGAATGTACATCGATGGTCGTTCGGCCAAACGTGCAGCCATTTTCGGGTCCAGCCACCGCTGCGGCTTGAAGTCTTCACAGTCGTCTCCCCAGAAGTCCTTCCTGCGATGCAACGCGAGAGTGATCCAGTTGAAACGCGAGCCCTTCGGAATGTGTAGCACCTCACTCCGGTCACCGCACCTCACGAACGTGTCTTCGATCGCCCACAGTGCGCCCATTGGTGCAGGAGGGAACAGACGCAATGCCTCACTCAGGACGGCTTCCACTGTATATTGAGACAGTATAAGTACAAAACGATGTTCCGGAAGAGAGAGATTAGGCTCACAGTACGGCATCTTCTGCAGTACTTCGCGTGACGGACGTCCGGATTGGCCGCAAATGTCTACTACTTCTTGGCGAAGACGTCTCATAACCTCTGGGTGTAATGATAGCAAGTATGTAGTAAACGAGAGGAGAGCCGCAGTCTGACTTCGAGTTAGCGAAACACTATTGAGTTTTAGTATATTCCTTCTTACCGTGTCTCGCGAGGCCATCAGGACATTCAACAAGCCATACCGAACAGCAGCCTCATCTAGGCTAAGTCAGCGTGCGATCAAACCATGACGTCGTATACGATAGACCCACCATCAGTACGTTCGACGAAAGAATCCAGTAATGTGCGTTCCTCGCTGGTCTCCGACAGCCCGAGTTCCTTTTTCTTCGCCTTCTCCCTCAGCGCCTCTTCCACTACTGGCTTAATCCAATCTGTGATAACTTTAGCGTCGAGCAGTGTGCGATCCCCGGATAATTCATTCAGAGGCCACATCATACCAACACGGACACGGAGCCCGATCACCACCTGTATGTGATCGAACGCATATGCGAATGTCCCAAAGTCATCATCCGTCGCTGCGCCCTTCGCACCTAAGCGCGCTTTGAATGCTACAGGCCGCCGCGCGGTTAAAGACTTCGTCTTGAGTCCCACGAGGAAGTCCGCCCCGCTATCGAGGGTAAATCGAGCGAAGAGGTCTTGTACATCGATGACAGAGTTGCTACGGGAGCTGTCTAAGAGAATAGAGAGCACCTGCTCTGCATGTTCGTCGATAATATTTATATCCGAGATACGCTCCTTGTTGAAGAAAGGGCGGATCAGAGCTCGATTCTACATCCAAACTTCAGGATTGCGGTCATCTGGATGAATAGAGATACTAGCCTGTCTCCACTCCTCCCCGTCACTGGCAATTGATGGAAAGATCAGCGCGAGTTATGCGACAATGGCAGCAAGCGACTAATGATACTGACGTAACAAATACGCCTCGACCCAAGAAAGTGCCCCTGCAACAAATGAGCGAGCGACAATGTTAAACAGCACAGGATCTTACATCAACTCTCTGCTTTCGAAGCCTCTCTCGAACGCCAGGAGTTGAGTCGACTGGACGGCCTTCATGACGAGGTCGTCCCTACTGATGATCTGTCAAGTGCATTAGAGCCATACAGGGAAATACATATGCAGATGGCATCAGTTGCGCACCATATCTTTCCAGAGGATACGCATGTTGAGGGTATCGCAATTGTATTCGTCCAGCAGGTCGGTGAACGCCTGCAACGCATACCCAGTTGGGAAATCCTTCGCCAAGCGCAGCATCACATCAACGTTCCCTGGCCATCTTCCTTGAATGCAGGGGACGGCCTTTGCGCCATACTGCCGCGCCAACCTTTCGTTGCGCCACCTGCTGTACTGTTGGGTCACGACAATCCACAGTGGAAAACATGCCACCCAAGCAAGGGTGTGCACAAGCCAGGATTGATGGCCGAAAAGCCTCAATGATAAAAATGTTACCGCGAACGGCCACTGGATCGCTGACACGATGCGAAAGAGGAAGCGAGTGCGATACGCAGTTGCGGGTAGCTCGAACAGAGGCATAACTAGTGAGACCTTGAGGGATGATTCAGGGCCGGGCAGAAGTTGCCGCCCACGGTGTGTACACCAGTATTTATAAGAGGAGTTGTCTTAAAGTTTGATGTGCACCCTGTTCAGCTGCCGTCGCTCAAGTTGAAGTCCTGAACGGCCGGCACTGGCCTGACTTCTGTAATTCCAATCAATTTCAGGACGGCAAACGGGCGAAGTTCAGCGGGCCTGGGCAAAGCCTGTTGTGCCGGCAGCGACCAGCGCGAAAGGGCTAGGGGCCACGTAGAAGCCAATAGGCATGCGGTATCCCTGCCTGGAAGAGTTTTCCGCCGGATAGGCTTCGGCTGCATAGCCTGATACCTGGTCATAACCATGTGTATATCGTCCGTCGGTTCTTCTCAGAGCCATGAAGGGCAAAGCACTAAACGCTGGTTGGCGAGACTACACGCGCCGCCGACCGGAACGGAGGCCGGGCGCGTCTCAGGAGCTTGGCTTCAGACATCCCTCCGGCACATCTCTGAGGTGATTCATCAGGAAAATGTCACTTTGCTTTTGAGCTCTTTGATGCCTTTGATGCCATTTCAGGCGCTTCCTCGGCTTTTCTGGGCGCGAAAGCCATCAAAAAGCCAAAAAAGGCTCGAAAGGCGCAATAAGTCAACCTAATATTCTTCTGATGTTGCCAGTCCATGAGGCTTCTTTCCCCTTGCGGCATGTCCTTCTAATAGCATCTCCGCCGCTCAGCACGGGGTGAGGAGACAAAACCTGGCAATTCAACTAGACACAGTGCTTCGCATGAATTAATCCCGCTCGGGTGCCTTCCTCTCACGGCTCCCTCCTGTCGATAGCTATGGAGACACGCCGTCTTCGCATTCCCGCGTTATGCATCGCGCGATCAGGCGTCTTGATACTTCAACGCATTCCTGAACAGTTCGTGCTTCTTTGATACAGAACTGGGGCTCGTGTGCTGTGATGGACTTGACGACCGAATTCTGGCGACAATTTCTCATCCATAACTGAGGCTCCATGAAACGTATCATTGGATAATATCTCAACAAGTCTGCAATTATTTACCTCGAGGACAGCTGATATCTGGAAGTTATCATCTTCACGGACCTGTGGTCTGCGAGCCAGTGGACCCAGGATGGCGTGTTATGCGATCCCCATACAGAGTGATCGACACGGGCATGAGCACCACCTCGCCTGAAAATATCAATCCAGGCAATCGTGCAGTCTCCGCGCTCATCGGCTCTATTCGAACGACATTCGCGCTAATTCGAAACGTGCAACCCAGAATCAAGTACGTTAAGATCACGGCATTGACCGGAATCGACAGAGTCAATGAGGCTGTCTCAGAGGAGGCGATTATACTCATCGAGAGGACGTAGTAGAGATACTGTCCGACGGCGTCACGTCTGGGTGAGTATGTTCATGGTGTCAATGTCGCATATGTATTATAGTATAGCCGGCTGTTGAAGGACGAAGTATAAAAGGCTCTTCATCGATGTAAGCGACACGTGAGCGAGTACTCAAACGTCGGAATACCATGTATAGATTATCCATTTTTCCCTGGTCATAACCTCTCCCAGCTATCAGTGGCATGCCTAGTTGTTCTGCCAGCCAGGTTCTTGAGACGCTTCAGATTCTGGCAAACGTGTTCTGTGGTAGCTCATTAGCCATGAAATGTAGTTGATCACGTAATTTGAAGCACGACGAACCTCGAGGGCTTTCTTCTCCGTCACCGCCTTGGAGCCGCTCGAGAATGCGATCTCCGATATGACCTGTAAACGAGGACTGGGTTAATACCTACGCATGCATTAGGTGGACGGCAAGGCCATACATCGTTCGTGCGACGAAGCACTACAGTCGTACTACGGTCGTTCCGTGCGCCTAGCTCGAGCTGTCCGCTAATAGAATCGGTCCCAGCAGGCATATTAAGCAGCTTCTCTCGAGCGTTCAGGCTGTGTAGAAATTTGAGAAGTCGGTTAATATCGTCTAAACCTTGAGTACATATTGAATGAGCTTACGTGGCAAGCATGGAGTTGACGTAACCTGTATGATGCTTGAAATATGTCAAATTGTCCGGTGGGCAGAAGAGCGATCACCCACACTTGCTAATGAGATAGTACGGAACGGTGCTCCAGAGTGTGGCGCTAAACGATTGGAGCCTGCACGAGTATCATAGTGAGCATCGCGGTGATCCTGCAATGCGCAGTGAGTGACATAGGAGCTGCGATGCCAAAAATACCTCACGAACAAAGTCGTCAAGCCAGTGTTGATCGTGTAAATCATTAACACGGTAATGAGTTTGTCAGTCCTATGTGTATGAGAGCTGAATTGATAACAATAATATACGGGGGAAGCAATTTGTTCACCGTTTAAGCCCAGAGCGACCCTTGTACAATTAGTAGCATAGCGAAGTCGTAATCACTACGTCGGCGGTCATGCTACAAGACAGCGACACCGTGGACGGCCACTGGAAGAGGAAACAATGCGTCAAAGGACAATGGATTTGAAGCATGATAACACTAAAGGTTATGTGGTTAGCTTTCAGGAAGTCCTGCGATGACGTGCTACGCAAATGTGTTTGTAATCAGCGTATAGATGCAAGAGAAGAGACGTATACTATATCTTGCAAAAATCTAGAAGCAGGAGAGTCAGTTACGCAATCACAATCGTTCAATATGTCCTACATGTTCCAGCGGCTGCAGGGGTCTGGCATTAGACATTATAAGAGGCAAGTCAATGTAGGAAATAACTCACCAAAGTGCCTCGCAGAGAATACCATCTGCGCAAATGGATTTAAGATAAATTGGTGGACATATTGTAGTTCAGAACACTCATAATGACGGATGGAAGAATGGGGTTGTGACCGCTCACTGCGATAGTCAGCACAAGCGCTAGACACAGGATGACTTCCACGGACTTAGATATGCACGCGTTGCAAAAACCTGCATGAAATGTGTTGTGAGCACAAACAGTCGAGGGAATACCACGAACCGAGTGTCATACCCGTGTACGAGGACCCCTACGGATATCTAACATCGGAGATGAGTCAATCCCAATTTTTTCGATGGGCATAAAGACGTTACAGTAAGACCGATCTCCAGCTGTAGAAGAGATTCGCAATGAGTGAGATTCAGACTTAGATTAGGTTGGCCTACAGTGCCTGTCCTACACGTTGATCTCTTCCGTCAGTATGGCGAATCAATTGCTGGATTGTAACTTACACGGGTACGTCTGTCAGAGAATAGGGATCTCCGTAGTTGCGGACTGCCCAGAACCAAGTAGTGTACATGACCGTAATTTGTTGAGCAGTGTCGAGAAGGCTTTCGATGAACATATTATCATCATTATCATCACTTGCGCAAGGATCATTCGCTCATACTTACGCAAGCAATAGAACCTAGAGGTTAAGAGGTTTGTATAAATACGGGAAACGAACAAAAACAGTGCATTACATAGAGCTTCATGTACAACGGATCTGACCAGTACCGATCATAGTAGTGGTACGTTTGTAAGATGGTTATTCCGAAAAAACTGTAGCCTCTCGTTAGTTCTTTCTCGCAGCTGCACAGTGCATATTGGTGGCTCACATGGAGGTGGTAGTTAGCGAAAGGATCAATGCACCGACATTAGTCTCAATGAGAGAATGAATGACGCTACTTGGAACGGTCGCGCCATTGTGCAAGGCAGTACCGGGAGACAGGTGGAGCTGAGCGCTGTCGGACTCACAGCCAGGCGACTAGCGGATGTGGCAAGTCTAAAGTAGGTGTCCGACCCGGCGCCACGATTTATATGCACATGGCGACCACGTATCGCGCGATTAGTATGCACAATCACATTAGGAAATATAGTTTTCGCTTTCGAGCCCTTTGACATCTTTCGCATCGCTTTCGGGCATTTCCTTGGCTTTCCTGTGAGAGAAAGCCTGAAAAAGCCGGGGACAAGGCCTAAAAGGTTCAGAAAGCTCCTGTGCTGTGCACACTTCCATCATAGTCAGCTGTCAGGAGGGAGATTAAGGGAACTCTTGCTACTATCGAGAGAAGCTTGTTGCGCTGACCATGGCCATGGACGCAGTGTAGTAGAGTCCCTTCATTGCGATCGATGGACCTTCCGAGCTCTCGTGCTAGCTGAATCTTTTGCCAAGAACGTCTTGATGACCCTTAGAACGATCGAAGATCGCTCTGCACTTGTGCACTAATGTCTAGCCTGAGAACATTTCAGATGAGTGCTACACTCCTATTCTACTCGACGAGAAAATCAAACAGACCGTGCGAGCAACAAGACACGGGGAATCAGTACTTTGCAGAGCAAGCCTTCAAGGGGTTCGACTGAACTTGCCTGGGCGTCACAATCTGTTCGAGTTGGAAAGTGCACCGGCAGATGCCGTAGAGATTGTGGATTACCTTCGGTTCCAGGATCTAACGTAGTCATTCGACTCCTTCGTCACCGCGGGGATCTATCCATAGTTCCGTCAGAAACATGCAATAGATGCGGCGGGAATTGAAACAATAATCACACTATAATTTTACACGATGAAGGCTAGAATTACGCTGTGAATGTTCAAAATAAGTCCCAAATACATACATTTTGGCTATCTCTAGCTGGTATACACCAAATATGTTTTAAATACCGAAGTATTGTCTTCATTATGCTAGAAATATTCAAAGTGGCTTCCAGAATGCTTGAGGTATTGTAACAAATTCTGTATTTGCTGCGCCAGAGTATCGAAGAAATACACCAGAGTTATTCTGGAGGTTATCAAAATAGTTACAGCACTTACTTTGCAAGATTATAGGGTGATTATTGTTTCAATCTCGACCAAATTTTTCGCATATTTCTGGCAGAAATATGGGTAGATCCCCGCGGTGGCGTAATGAAACGATCGTCGTGATTGTATAGATAGGTAGTGTATACGCCAACAACATGCACGTCACTAAGGGTATCTAACAGGCAGGCTGAGATGAGTCCAGGACGGTCCGAGGCTCCGAGCTGTATCTGTAAAAGAAATGCAATCTTGGTGTTCTTCATTAAGCAAGGGTGGCCATCGAGGCAATCGGATACTCGTCAGTGACCATGATCTTGCGCGACGTCAGGTCATCTATGTGGAGTATGATACGGCCGGGCCAGAACGGGACATAGATGGCGATGGCGATGCAGAGCGGCAGTGTATCCAGCGCGTAGAAGAACGACTCGGTAGTGGACAGGTGCCCCGTGTAGCCCTGAGACAACTCGATGACACGGTAGGTGCACCGGACCTGTCGAAATGGCATCAGCGACTTGCTAGGCGGGATTCCGTCAGGGTAACCAGCGACCTACCAGGACGCCAATGGAGCTGATCAGGAGAGTATATGCGAGGGCACGCCAGTCCTTGTACCAGGCCTTGTCGCGGTCGGAGTGCCACAGGCGGGGCTCCCGCATACGAACGAGGACCAAGAAGCGGATGTACATGGCAAGGAACACGCCGAAGGAGATGAGTTGTAAGGTCAGACCGGCGAGGAAGATCTGTCCCAGACCGGTCAAGACCTCAGAGAATTGGAAGAATGGGAAGACGCACATGTCCACCAAGACGCAGCGCGGACTCAGTTTTCGCGGTCGAGAGCGACGCACCGGCACCCTATTGGGAAACACCTCCCGTTAGGCAGGTAAGGACCTAGTTCACGGTGAAACGCACTTGGATCAAGAATGTCACTATGTCAGAAATGACAAACACGCGTGCAATCTTGCGTGGGGAAATGAAGAGGTGCCGGCCACAGTCCAAGTAGCTCGCCAAACGACCGAGGACCATGTATTCGGTCGCTATGAATGCGCAAGGCTATCGAGCACGTCAACATTGTGCCACGTCCAGGATTCGGTAGAAGCGATCTACCGAAAGAACGATGAGCATCTGATGGACTATGTAGATGCCTATGCTGTCTGGATTGGAGTGAAGAGCAAACCGGACACCGAAACCGCCAGCGTAGGCTAATTGCATGTAGTATCAGGCTAGTATGGGGCAAATTAGTATTGAGAACGTACTCCAGTCGCCGATAACCATTGGCAGCATGCATTTGCCCGTATATTTCCAGAAGTTGTATGCATGACTGATTGCGACTATGAGGACGACCGCTGGGTGTGCACAAAATGTAAGCCCTTCTATATGTAATGCAGGAGCGACCACTACTCACCGAGGGCGATACCGGAGAGTACATTTGACGGGATGTATCCAACAATGTTCCTGGGCTGATTTGTCGAGTCAGTCGCCGCTGTTGCCGATAAGGCAAAGGATAAAAGAGAGAACATGGCAAGAGCTCTCTGCGACATCCTGTGCAGAACTGATATGCAAGAAGTTGAAAGTGTGCTGAGGAAACTCGCAATCCCTGAATCAGGCGTCCGGGCGCCACGATTTATACGCGCATGACACCCACCTACAGCGCGACATGTGCAGTCACAGGCTTGCTGTGCACCCTTCCCTCATGGTCGGCTGTCATAGGGAGATGGAGGGGACTCATATTAGCGTCGAGAGAAGTTTGCTGCGCTGAGTATGACAGGGGAGTAGCGCAGTAGAGAGTTCATCGACTGCGGTCCCGAGCTCTCGAGACTCGTGCTAGCCGACATTTCTTTGCCAATAAAGTCCTGATAACCTGAAAACGATCGAAGATCGCTCCGCGGCCGTGTGCCAATGTCTGGCTTGAGAACGTATCGAGTCAGTGCTACGTTTGTTCTCAACTCAGGAGGAGAATCAAACATTGTGCGGGTAGAACTTGAACTACCGCATTAGCAGAAAGTTCGCAGAGCAGGCCCTCAAGGTATTCAATTGAACGTGCCTGGGCGTCGCAATCTGTCCAGGTTGCAAAGGACGCTGGCGGACGCCAGACTGTAGATCTGCTGACGTAAAGGGACTGACAACGCGGCCCTGCCGGGAACGGCGCCGACCAGCCGAACTTCAGCGCTTCAGCTGCGGCACAGCCATCTCCATGCCAGTACTTGCGAAACACTGGAGGATCGCAATATATCCGACCTTACCGGTCTCAGCATCATTGTATCGGACGCAATTCGCGCAGCCCGTTGTGACTGTGGCGGCCGGAGTCTCTGAAGCCTAAATCCTTATCTCTCGCCGCCGCATCCAGCTTTATGTTGAGATGTCGCAGTTCATTGATTGGGAATTTCAGGCAGCGCCTCATGAACGACAAATTCGCATATATGTACTATGCCCGGGCTTGCTTACAGGGATGTAGGTCTTGACAAAAACGGAATGCTCAAACTGTTGCTTTGAATAGCTGATATGCGCTGCTTTGATGGGCTGGCGTATAAGTCCTACTACGGCCTTTGCACCGTGGAGATAATTTCTATCGTCTAACCGGCCAAATCGTTCAAATCGATGTGTTAGAAAACCCTTCCAGTATGGACAATGGAGGAGCCACCTTCAGGCTTCAATACCCTCGTATGGTGTCTCAAACCCGGGTGGACATTTCCTCAGCGGTAGCTGTCTTGGGACTCCGAGTTCCGTATTGTTGGCACATCGGTGCTACATGACCAAATATTTCTGACTCCGAATATTCGGCAGGGATACGTCCGTGTTTGTTCATATATGTGGCACAACCCAGTTCTGCGGGTAGGACTGCAGTTCACGGAACGATATGCTAATAACCTCATCTACGTGTGGCCATCGGGACACCCACAAGCATCCGTAGCCGGGGTGAAAGGATCGTTCTACGCCGTCTACTGAGCGGCACTGACGCCTCGCAAGCATGAGGTATCCCCAAACCTCTTGCGTTTACCACAGCACACGTCAATCTCGCGACCGACATTCGTCCAACGATCCGAAACCATCTCCACAGAAACCCTCATAGTGAGCTATCGGCGATCGCAGCCGCGGTCCCATGTCAGATGCACGGCTCTTCCCGAAGATGTCACGGAGGTATTGTGTCTAATGGTGACCCCCTGTTTTTGTGCAGACATCTTCTCACTGAGCACTTTCATAGAGCTTTATTGCGCATCAGCTATGGCCGATATATCATCTGACGATGGGGCAAGCTCGTAGATATTGAATACACCCAGGTTCGCATTTTTCTAATGGCTTGATTCTTGGCTGATATCCAGCAGGACGGAGGCCATGTTTGAAGATCACCTTATCCGCACTTGCTCATTCATCACACAAATTCAAGTCAGCATCGATCTTCCTTAGACACGTACGTAGACTACGAATCGGTAACTGGGGTCCTACTTGTATGTAGCTATCCTGTATGTAGCTATAGGAATTCAGCTCTTGCCCCACATTTTAAACCGCTTCTAGTTATACGACTCATCGAGACCCGATACACTCCTCTCGCTCCCGAAGGCAAACCCATAGAGGCTGACGAAATCTACAGGTATAATCGCTACAAGAGGTATCAAGACGCGCCCTACTCTTACAACACAAAGCAGGTGCCCCAAGAACACCCAAGAAAATGCAGATCGGAAGCCACAATGTCAGCGTCCACCTGAAGAGCCGGCCCGTCCACTGCTAGATCCACTGGCAGACGCACTTCCAGATCCACTACCAGACGACCTCCCGTTCCCACTCCCGGATCCGCTTCCATTGCAGCTCTGAATCCGCTTTTGCCAAAACTGGTCGAGCCATGTCCGCGCAGTTACATCCACGGCCATGTTACATGTCTCGGGAGGGAGCCACCGCCCCCCCTTCCTGGGCACCTGCGACGAGATAAACTCGGTCGCATACTGGACCGACCGTTCGGGGTCGCCCAGTGCTGCATACACCTTCGCAAGCATCTCCTTGCACGTGGCGTACGTCCCGCTCGCCTGGAGGCCCTCCTGGTCCATGAGGTCGAGGAGTCGCAGGTATTTCTTCTCGAGGTAGTCGTCGGGTAGCGTCGGGTCCTCGATCCAGTCGAAGATGCTCTGCTCCAGCACCGCCTTGCTCGCGCTGATCTGCCGCCGTCGCTTGTCCGAATGCTTGTAGTCCTTACAAGCGCGGCATGTACATATGAAGTCGAAACGCTTGAGGCCCTTCTGGCGCTCGGCCTGCGAGAGGAAGACATCGCAGTAAGATATTGTGATTTGCTCGCCTACGGCGATATCCCGCATCGCGGTCAGCTGGAGCGAGAGCGACCCGGGGTCGAAGTCTACATGGCCGTTTGGGCTGCAGCTGGACACAATGCAGCCTTACTGAGTCCATTATCAAGAGAACAGGCGGATATCAGCGTACCTATGATTGAGTCTAGACATAATGGACCCAACGGCGGTATAGCGGCCCATGTCGCCGTCAGGCATCGCCGGAGCGATCACCTTGAGATCCTTTCCCGCATTGAATCCGTTCGTGCGCATCCTGCCGACGAATGGCGGAGTGCCGAGTTTGCTGTGTGAATTCAGGAGCGACATGAACGTCTCGCGATTCTTGGGTAGCATGCGCTGCACTGCGCAGTTGATGAGATTCTCGTACTCCTGCCACGCGAGCTGCTGCCGCTCGGGCATGCTGCCTGCGTCCGGCACAGCCCGTGCCATATACGCGCCCGGGGCGAGGAGCAGGGGCCTCTCGGCACAGACGAGCTCGGTGAACTTGATGTCGCGAGTGGCGAATATGCCCAGCCCGGCGCCCGGCGCGCTCTTGATGCAGTGAGCGGGCGACGTCGGACGCGGCAGGGGTCTCGGGAATCCCAGCTGAGAGAATATGGCCTCTTTCAGTCCGACGTACAGGATGCATTCTGTGATGCCTTCAGGGTCGTTCATGGAGGGATTAGAGAAGCTGGCAGGCAAACAGCAGAATCTTAGTTCTTCAGTCCGTATTTCGTCACCCGTGTATACGTTCGGATCGGTCTCGGCTACTACGTATGGCGAATCTGCGGGAAGATACGAACGGGAGGATGCCGCCTCGCCCGTTTTCTTGCCTTTCGGCCTGCACAGGACCTTGTGGACCTTCCAATGCTTCTTTTGGCATTCCTTACTCTGGGGCATTGTTAGACACGGACAATCGCTTCACTCAATCAGGAACTCGCGTACACAGTAAGATGCTCTCTTGCAGACTGAACAAATGGCGAAGGGCTGTTCGTAATCAGCCTTTTGTTTTAGACATTGGAAGCAGATGGAGCGATGAGATGCGTCCATGACACCGGCGTCTTCCTTGCTACGGTGAGTCAAAGACAGCAATGGTCGATGGAAAAGTAGGACCTAGAAAGAATAAATGGATCTCGGGGTGAGAGAGACTCTGCTGGACAAAGTACTGCAGTTCCAGACACCGCAGTAGCGTTAACACGCTGTGGCCTGCCAAATGCTATTATCCACTTCTGGCCGCACAGCTCTGCGAGGCCCCGGGAAACTCGCTTCTTCGTATTTCATAATTTTGCTTACTTGAGGCTAAAATTGCTCATTAGACGCCCTAGATCTTCTCCAAAACTTATTCAGTCAGGGTCCTTGTGAGTCGCAGAATATGTACGACGCACCGCGCGTATGCATCGGACGATTTTAAAGTGCACATGCTGAAAACAGGGCAGGTGTTGCGAGTCTGTGTGATGAGCTTTCTCTACTTGCTTTAGAGTCTTAGACTCAAAGATTGCTTATGTCAGTGCTGCATACATATGTGAAAGTGATCGGGGGCCTTACACGGCGTGCTAGAGGCGCGGCCGGGAACGTCGGGCCGACGCTACCGCCGGCAGTCGTGAAGTAGCCGCCTATAAAGCGCCGAAGGAGTTACGGTAAGAATACAACCTCCAATGAAGTTTTTACAGCTTGATCTCTGGCAACGCTTTTGTTCTCTTCCCATCGATGTTCCGAGGAGGTATGTATACAATCGTACTGATTCTTCAAGTCGGCTGGTGTGAGTATCACAGTCAGGAAGCCGCGCGACCGTCTATTCTGTAGAAGCGCTATTCCACTGCGTCACCTTCAACAATGGAGCAACGAAATTCGCCGAGTGCGCCACACCCAAACCTGACCATGTCCACACATCGCTTAGCACGTATTCGGAGCTCGTTTTGATGGCACGTCTACAAGGTCCGATCAGAAGCGTCGCCCAAGACGATTTAAAGAACACACTGCGGCAGTACGGCCACTGCCACTCATACGAAGAACACCCACTCACTCACAAGCCACGTAAGTTCATTATCTATCCACACTATTCAACAATGTTTCATTGTTAGTGAAAATTACTAGGCACCTCGCTCGGTACGATTATGGATCGACTCCCTGAAAAAATACTTGTGAAGATATTCTGGATTGTCAAAAACGAGACTAACCATAGTATGCTGCGGCGGCCCCGCAAGACCTGGATCCGAGTCGGCCATATCTGTCGTCGCTGGCGCGAGATTGCTTTTGGATGCCCCTTACTATGGACGACGATCCGGATCTTCGGCGATCGGGCGAGCGACGTCCAGTATCTGCATACCTGTTTAGCGTACTCCGCTGGCCTTCCGGTCAATATCTCAGTGGTATTCAACGGCATACTACCGCCACAGTCCGCTCACCTGGCGGGATTCATCATGGATGCGATCCACTTACATGCTTCCCACGTGCGCACTCTTCAAATTTCGCCCTCAGGCGCTGTCGACTTCCACCCACGTTTCACGTTCCCAATGCCTATGTTGGAGAAGCTGGGCATACGCGGAGGGGATCGTCAAATAACATGGCTTCACACGGGCTTCAATCCTGTTCCGGAGTTCTTCCCCAGCCTTCACTCTCTCTATCTTACTGGCGTTCTCTACCCCTGGCAGTGGCCTGCTACTTTCTTCTTTCCGCTGCGTTCCTTGACCCTTACGCACTACATGGACAGACTCCAGCTCTCGTTGGATGAATTCCTCACGTTACTTCAGATGTGTCCCGAGCTTGAAACGCTGAACCTGGAAGAGGCTGTACCGGACTTCCGGACCGCTATTGAACCACGGCCTGACCAAGTCCTCACTATGGCCGAATTGGATTCTGTCACGCTTATCGACTGCGCATGCAACATCGCTGGTGCTCTACAACATCTTGACTTTTCCGCGGACGAATTGAACATTCAGTTCATTTTCGGTCGCTCCCTGGGGGAGGATCGTCCAGAGCGTGCAGAAAGTGCCATCACAAACGCGCTACTGCACCACAGCGAGCTGCGCGATCTGGACACGGAGACGTACTGCGTACAATTGCAATCTTCAACAGGGAGGATGGATCGGGAGCCCCGGGAGATCGGACAAATCCATTGCCGGGCATGCTGCCACGGAGAAGACCCCGACGGCAGATCCTTGCTGTACATCAGCGTACACTCTGCTGAGCCGAACCGTGTGCCAGCGGATCATCCATCCATGTATCAGCACATTTATGGCTCTCTGAAGGCACTTAAACTGTTGCAACCTGTTTGCTTGAGCCTTGAGGAGCCAGAACTGGATCTATTCAGGCGATGCATGGGATTCGACGAGTGGTTCAGCGTCCTGGAGCTCTTCCCGCACCTCACTCGTCTCTCTATCAAGGGCTTGATATTGCGAGACGTGCTCGGGGCACTGGCAGGCTGCCGTCGCAACGATAGGCGACAACCGCCATGCCCCAAGCTCAGCCTGCTGATCGTCAATCTGGTGTATCCCGACAACGAAGTCCTTCTTTTGCGAGAATGTCTTTCCATTTGTGCCAGCTATCATGCCACTATCGACTCACTTGTCCTCAAGATTCCGTCCCGCTTCGAGCTTCCGCCCAACCAATGGCTGGCGCCAAACGTTCTTCGCGACATAGATTCAATGGTCCGTGCGTTCAAGTGGATGCATGCCGATGACGGGGATAAATACGAAGATGATGGCGACCTCCCCGATGTGAGTCGGAATACCTTGTTCGCTCTGCATAATCTGCTAACCTTTGACCGCGTGCAGATTGATGACATGTCGTCTGTCGTATAGACAGGCCCCACCTCGAAGGATTACTGGACAGTCTTGTGCTTATGCATGTCTTATTCCGTTGGACTATGCTGAAGTATCTTGTAGGAAGTAACTCTGCACTCGCTGGAAATACATGTGAAATTTATCGAGTTCGCAGTTGTATATAGCTTGGCAATCAGTACAGTAAATGATACGAAACATTCAGGTAATCATTCCAGACGCATCAAAACCACGAGAGCTATGCTAAGGCGTTCCAACGTCCCACGCCTCCAATTTCCAACCTCAGAGATACGTATACGCTACTTTACCAATGCAGTTGACAAGCCTAGTAGCGTCGGTTGCTGTAGGTGCTCGCCCGGTTATCGTATCGACCATGCATCGGGTCCCACCAAGCGCGGTTGGCGATTGCGAACATTGCGCTCATGAGCAGCAGCGAGAAGAGCACTGCCCACCCTACCCATGCGAACGCAACAAGGGCAGTGAGGACGCGGCATTGCCAGAAGTCCCAACACCACTCGAGCGCTCCCCAGAATGACTGCGCACAGATGATGTCATTAACGAGTGTTTATCGCGTGCTACGAGCGGTAATGCGACGTACGGTTGCGATGGCGGCCCCAACGAGCCACATTACGAACAGGACAAACAGACCGAGGATCTCCCCCGCGAAGCTAGTGGCGAGGCCATACTCGTAGCCGCGGTGGATGTTGTGGATACTTTATACAAGAGTTCAGCAACAAGGCGGCCGCCCCTATACCTGAGACCTACGAATAGCACGACCAAAACATGGTCAAGATTGAAGAGACCAGGAGCTCCGCTACGATGGGGTCATAGAAAT
Source organism: Obba rivulosa (assembly GCA_001687445.1). Taxonomy (NCBI): domain Eukaryota; kingdom Fungi; phylum Basidiomycota; class Agaricomycetes; order Polyporales; family Gelatoporiaceae; genus Obba; species Obba rivulosa. Next base: position 87,234 of record KV722428.1, on the reverse strand, counting down.
CGTTTCCGCCATTGAGGGGATCAAAGGGGGGCAGGTGGAGGGTGTAGTGGATTCGGTCCGCCGTCAACCCGAGCAGGACAAGTGAGAAGAGGAACTGTGATCGACGTATCGATCAACTCTGCACCGTTCAGTGACCTTGGTACTAAGCTAGACCTACCAGAGCTGCATAGAGACCGACGCGGATACCGCTGATGGTGGGCATGAGGACCGTCGGGTACTAAGAATGGGTCGCTAGGTAAAAGGAAGAGGAGAGTGTCAACGAGAGGGCTTGCATCAACCTTCCTTATATCATGGCGCTGGCGTCATGCCACTTCATTGGACACTAGGAACGTGTTCATGGCGAAGTCCATCCGGCGCCGGTATTGAGATATGAAAGCCTCACCCTGGAACGTTCTACCGCATGTATCGAAGAAAACGAGTTTGGGCTGTGTGATGTCTTCGATTACATCGTCCCCAGAGCAATGTCCGCGATGTGCAGTACGCTAATATCTATCGTTTTGGGTCCGTTGCTGTGCGATAGAGACGAGTCAACGAGGCATAGAGCTGGAAGTTGACATCAAAGGCTGAGTTGGAAACCCTATGGCACATGGGCGAGACGTAGCGCCTGGATTGACCGTTGTTCGGATCAGCGTTTACCTGAAATGAGGCTAACGCGTGGCCCAAGTCTCGAAGCCTGACCGGGTAACATGCACATTGAGATTTGACAAGAATTCCCCGAGACAAACAAGATTCGAGGTTCAGATTACGGTAACGATCCGAAGCACAAGAGTAGTCGCCAATGCCCACAGCCCAGTCGCCGTCGGTCAAAAGACGCTTGAAAGTACAAACTTCTACACAGGACACCATCGATAAGTTCCAGTTTCGAGGTATTCGGCGAGCAATGGATTGGAGCATCCAGGCACTATCTGCCCAGTGCTCCCAGGAGTTAGGCCAGATTGTGATACGTGAGTGGATGGAAGTACCTGGGAGCTGTGGATAAAGAAGCTACGTGTGAGACAAGTGGCGCAGTGGCGTTCCGAGAGCCACTCCCGCCCTGCTGCCCTTACCCTCTAAGCCGTTCGGGAGCAGTGCGATAATTAGCTTGGGGCTGTCGAGTTGAAGGATACATCCTCGAAGCTCCATACGGCGAAAGCCACGAGATCGTCCTCCATCCTATTTTAACCATACCAAGCACAACATCAAGATCGTTGGTATCTCTCCGCCGACACTAATATACATACACGAATCCCCAGCCTGATGACAAGTCCGTATCCACTATCAGGAATGTTCATACACAGTCAATTCTGGGGATCACGGCTTCTCCACCGTGACCCAGCTGCTCCGCCTCGAGGATGCCCTTTGATGCAACAGAATCAGGTGCCTCGGACAAGCCAGTTATTTAGAGAAACATACCTACCCTTCGCTCTCAGCATCGGAGGAAAATGCTCTGCCCACGATGATCTTGACCGTCTTGACTTCGAAGCCATGCAACTTCAACTTCACAAACGACGACGACTCGTCCTTGTGCACATCGAGTTCCTCAATCTCATCCTCGAGTAAATTGGTGAGCAAGACCTTCCTGAACGGGATGTGTCCTCCGATGTTCAGCTTCGCCTGAGCGTGGCCGCCGAAGGCCTCGTATAACCGCAGCACCACTGAGACATAAGCGGAGTTCTCATGGGAGTCAAAGTCATCGTCCAGGCCCCGCTTCACGGTCTCGAGGAAGACGTTAGACGCGCCCTCTACGCTGAAGGGTGTCTTAGTCTCGAGCAGTGGCGCGTGGTCATCCTCGCCCACGTAGCGCACTGCCTCGAGAGTCAGTATGTTCACAGTAGGCATGGAGCGATAAACCCAAACTGACAGTGCAGGGGTGAATTGAAGATGTATGCTGCTTGTGGCACATCGGACTCCAGGAAATGACCTTTGTGAGGCTTAATTGCCCAAGAGAACTCGTGCATGCCTACAAGATGGGTCAATTCTCAATCAACCGATCACAGTCATATTGTGAGCACCTTGATCTTGCTCTGCGTCGGGTGCAGTGGCAGCTCGCAAAAGTGATATGCGAAGAACATTGCCACGGCACGAGAACCCGTACTTCGACTCGGATAATAGAGCAACGCCATAGCCAAATTCGCTCAGGTCGGCGTACTGGGTAAAGATCAGAGTGTCATCTCGGCCAGATATACCAGCTTAACATACCTTGTGCCCACAGACCTCAAACTTCGCCATGTCCCATGTCGTGTTCTTGTGTGTAGGCCTCTGGACATGTCCGAACTGCGTCTCATATGTCGCAACATCATTGTGTATGTTCAACGGAATCTCGACTGGACGTATGAATTAGCGCCATCCAGCCGTGCGCAAAGTTAGTACTCACATTTCAGGAACTTGTGCCTTTCGTGCCAATCCACTGTTGCATCGAAGCGAATGAGCGGTCGAGAATCCTTCTTCAACGTAGCTGCCCGTAACAGTCAAAATGCATCACAGGCTCAATTCCATCAGACTCACCAGCAATTGAGTCGAGGGATATCTAAACAGAGGGTATCGTGATTTCAGCGTTTCCTGGAGCATACAACACAACCTACCTTGACCTTGATCGTGCTCTGGCCGTACTTGACCTCCGCGAGGACAGTCGCAACACAACCGTTCGATTTCACGCTATAGTTCGTGAAATGAAGAGGGTGCGGCGTTTCAAGGTGATGAACCTCCACATCTGAGCAGCGGCAATTACATGAGTAGGGGAGGAAGTCCAAAGCAAAAGAGACCTACCCCAAGCATCCCAGTAATTGGGTCGATCATCGAAAATGACCAGTCCACCAGTCTGGCCGGCAGGAATAAGCTCGCGGCTGGATGAAACATTGGTGATTAGCAAGCATCAGTCTTGCCGTATGCGATATGAACGTACTCGAGCTCAAGATCCACAAGGCTGCTGATTCTTCCTTCCGAGATAGTCATGCGGACTACCGGACTTTGGAACACAAGGTCTCCAGCCTCATTAATAGAAGCTTGAACGAAATTGTCAATCATCACATCCTGTCCATGCTCCGCAGACATACCAAAAGCGCCCCGATCCAGATCTTCCGTAAGGGTGGTACTAGGAAGGGAGACGTTGCTTCCCTCCGGACACTCTAGCACCATGTGCACAGTCCCGTTATGAGCAGGGAACTCGACAACATCACGCCGAGGGAACGGAGTCGTGTTGTAGCCAACGAGTCTGAAGTCGGACGTGACGATAGGAACCTTGGTAGACGCCCTCACAGACTTCGGCAATAGTGCACTATAGGCTTCCTCGATGAGCTCTTCTGCGTCCTTGCGCACTTCGGCATAGAGCTTCTCGGCGTCTGCATACACCATGCCACTAGACGCGAGATAAGCAAGTGAATTGCATCAAGCCAACATACTCACATCGCAGAACCAGGCAGAACTGCACCGGGATGTGACTGAGAATTGCTTTGACACTGCTACCAAGTTTCAAGCTTACCATCGTGGACTGTGGAGGGAGCAGGTTAGAGCAGCACTGAGGTATATTTTGATATAAACAGTGTACATTGATTCAGGAGAACCTTCTCCCAGCAATCGTTGATCGTGTCATTCGGGTAGTTGTAGTCCCCGGAATGGAACTTGTACAAAGAAGCCAGAGTCGCCAGATGCTGAACGCCTGGCTTAGTGCGACAACAATCATAAGCAAACGAACATTGCGTACCTCGACGTCTCTGAGCAGAATCTCCGATTTGCGGTTGCCCTTCTTGATGGATCCTAGAGTCACTCTTGCGTCAATGAATGTCTTAAGTACAGGGGGCGGCAACATACCATGCGAAGTGTAAGTTCCTCGATGGAACTACTCCAGTCAGTGACAATGGGTCGGGCTCATCACTCGACACTTACCTCCAAGTACAACTCTCCACTCCTAAGAGCCAGTCAGCAGATCTCTTTTTACGGCTAACGGATGCACTGACCAGTTCGGCAGCTTCTTACCCGCCTCCGACTCCTTGGTGATGGTGTCGAAGAAGTCTTCGACAGACTGGCCCATGCTGACGGGCGGGAGCTCGCGAGAGTTGTTCGAGACCGCACGAATGCGACGGAGCTGATATGCGACATCAGGGCGTCAATCTGGCTGAATTTCAGGTCAAGTTGCACTGCTCACGTTCTCAAGCATCTTCGCGAGCGGTCCACCTCCGCCATCACCATTGCCAAATACAAGCAAGGATATATCGGACGATTCAAGGTTCTAACACCATGACGTCAGGGGGATGCTCACAGCGGCCGAGTGAACGACGGGTACCTTGTGGTTAGTGGTACCCTTGTTGACGTCGCCGACGGTTGCCTGGGCGGTATACGTATCTGAGAGGCGAATATTTCAGTGGCGCTTCTCGTGCAGAGTCTTTCACATACCAACTGGCGTCATGTGGCACAGTACTTGCGTGCCATCGATTCCGACCCAATTGAACGTAGAATGGGGGAACACATTACTGCAAGCGGCATCAGCGCCACTGTGTTGTACCGACGAGCAGATATGACGCCACCCACATGTTGTTCCTGTCGCACCGACAAATTAGCTGCGCAACTCAGAGCACGAGCACTACGCCACTTACCAAGACAGCTTCTGCGTGAAGAAGTACTTCATGTCCGCGAGCCTGATCAGCTGGGGCAGCGCCCCGGTCAAACCGAACGAATCCGGGAGCCACGCCGTCTCGCAGCGCTTGCCGAAGCGCGACTCGAAGTAGCGCTGCCCGAAGATAAACTGCCGCGCGAGCGCCTCGCCCGAGGGCATGTTCGAGTCGTTCTCGACCCACGACCCGCCGACGGGGTGGAACTGGCCCTTGAGGATCTTCGCCTTGACGCGCTCGAAGAGCGGGGGATACAGCTGCGAGACATGCGTGAGGAGAGGGGAAGGGGCGAGGAGGGGGACAAGCGTACCTGCTCGAGCCACTTGTACTGCTGCGCCTGACTGCAGGTGAACCGGTGCTCGGGGTAGCGCTCCATGAGGTCAACCTGGGTCGACCACGACCGCGCGACCTTCTGCTGGGTCACCCGGTACGGCCATAGCCTGCCTCGTCGTCAGCCCGCCGCGCTCATGTTTGCTCCAGCCCAGCACTCACCAAGCGGTATCGATATGGCAATGCCCGATGCCCCAGATCTGCGGCCGCTCCGCACCATCCTTGTAGATGCCCTCGCCCTTGCTCTCCCACGCCTCGCCGAACACCGTCTCCGCGAGCTTCCGCGCACGCGGGATGCTCGCTAGGTCCGTGTTGTCAAAGACATTCATGATCTCGTTTGCGACGCTCAGCGCGCGGTTCTGCAGGGCGGTGTTCCCGGGGAGCGTGTCCACGAGCTCGCGCAGCGTCTGGAAGTCCCATAGCAGCGCCCACGCATCCGCCCGCGGTACGACGAGGTCCGCAGACGCGAGCTGGAAGAAGCGGTTCATCTGGGCGGCGGTGGGATGTGAGCGGTGATCAGATGTAAGAGCGCGCGACGGGCGGGCTTACGTCGGGGGGCGCGATGGTGTCGCCGTTCCAGGGCACGCCGAACATGCCGTTACAGCTGGACTCGATCACGAATTCGTGCTTGCCCGCCTTGACCAGCTCGCGCGGTATGATGTACTCGACGCGCCGGTCGCCGCCGAACCCTCCTGTGATGCCTTGCAGAGGAACACCATCGGTCGTGTAGATCATGGCTTCGCAGCCTGGGTCAAACTCGACTGTAAAAGGTGGTGAGCGGCGCGTGTACGAGAGGCAAAGCGCGTCTGGTTGCATGCTGGATGCAAATCCAGAGGCCTTCACGGCGGATGCAAAACTTACATTGAACGCGCTCGTACTGCTCCCAGTACGCCGGGATCTTCACGGAGACTTTCCACCAGTGATTCGTCTAGTCGTCAAATTCAGAATATAGTCCGAGTTAAATACGTCACTACGTACCCCTGCACTACAGGATCAGATATGCTCTTCGTGAGAGTACCTGTGAGAGAAGATAGCTCACATGAAGGCCCGAACGACTCGCCCTTCTTCGCCGGCCTGAACTTCTGTTTCATGGCCTCCTCAAATGAGGGCTTCTCCAGTCCTGGTGCGCTCCACACCTGAAGGCTCACATGGTTCGCGTCGTCCAGTCGGTGCACGAACAGCACGGAGGCGAGGTTCACGTCAGAGAAGTGTCCTCCATTGAACGTGGACAATCTGTCTTTCGTCAAGTGCTTGATCCATTTGGCTCCAGGGCCATGGTTTGTCGTTGGATAATCCACGCTGCTCGAGCCATGGTGGTGGGAGCACATCTTGGGTGAATTGAGGCGCTAACAGCGACTTCGAGTCGCTGAAGTAGCTTGGGCTTGATTGATTCGACTCTGGTGTTACTTCGCGTGAAGATATTGCGTTGTCGACGTTCTGAAGCTGGAATATCTGGAATATAACAAGATATGCAACGGTCGACTTGACTGGCGGAGGCGACTGCCGATACTTAATGATGCCACATGACACAGGGTAGCTATTATTAGCGCCGGTGGAAGTCACAGATATTAGCGCCCAATCACACTGAGCTCAAGTTCAGTGTCCGCTGGAGTACAACAAAATGTCTCTGAAAGAACCCCTGCGAGGACTTGTCTGCTCCCAACGTTTTCATGGTATGCAAGGTCGGGATATGATTGCTCGAATATCCTTGCATGAGCTGTTATGGTGGGCCCTTCACCGCCGAGTCCTGACTTCCCCAGACTTCGGCGAACTTCAGCTTAGTATAGAATTGGGATAAGGTCAGGGTAGGGTCGTTATCTTGATCACCGCATCAGATTAAAGTCCGACGGGGGTCGCAGGCCGGGAAAGCTAGAGGCTGTACCTTCCCACAGAACCTCCGCCCATCGTGCCCGCTGCAGAACGAAATCGCATCGCACAGGTCTGTGACAGCTCTGTCGACGAATGCACAATGGTGCATATGCTGAAATTCTTAAGCAGATAGCACCGCAGCTTTTTATCTGGTTGCATATCCCACCATATAGCCAGCAAAAAAATATAAGAAGTTCTCACAGTGAGTTCAACAAATATCTTTTGCAATTCTGGATCCAACCATTCTGGTAGGCATGTCTGCGCACTTGAGCAACGAACTTCTCATAAAGATATTCGCCGAAGTCAGGGACGACGAGAACTCCTACCCGCTCAAAAGGTGGATCATAGTCACGCACGTATGTCGCCACTGGCGGAACACCGCTTTGGCGTCACCTATCCTCTGGTCGTCGGCGCGGGTCTCAGGGCATCTCCCTGGTGACGTCCCCTTCGTCCGCCTATGCTTGCAACGCGCGCAAAACACGCCTGTAGACGTCTTGATCGAGGTGAAAGGAACCGCTGCGGTCATCTCCGGCATCATGGTGCTCGTGCGGGAACATGCAGGGCATATCCGCCGGCTCAAACTCCAAGTCGAACCAGTCACGGAACAGCTTTTCCAGCTCGATTTTTCTCTGCCTGCCCTGGAGGCACTAGAACTTTATGCCACTCGCGATGAAGGAGACATCAGAGTGTACCCTATGCAGCACTTTACGCCCACTCCGAGTCACTTCCCGTGCCTCCGACAGCTTGCGCTCGAAAACGTCTATGTGCCTTGGGAATGGGATCCCTCTATCCTCACTCCGCTGACGAGCCTCCAGCTGTTGAACTACTGGTATGGGCCTGGTGATGGGCCTTCCAAGTCACAGCTGCTCGGCATGCTTTCTACGCTCTCGAACCTCAAAACCTTAACGCTCGTCGACTCCGGGTGGCTGCTGGAAGGTGAAGATGACGTTTTGGTGGTACCTTCCCAGCCGAGTCCTATCATTCACCTTCCCGCCCTGCGCCATCTCACTCTATCTCATTTACCAGTATATGTCATGGCGTTGATCACGCATCTGGCGGCTCCCTTGCAGACCACTGTCCACCTGACATTCCGTCAGTATGCAGGTGCTCACGAAGAGGGCGAGATGGTGCAAACGGCGATCATGGCGGCCCTCGGTCAGTATTCGCCGACCGCCGCCGTCTCGCATTCATCTACTGTCGGAGAGGGGAAGGCAGCTTTAGCCCCGGTCAACATCGGATGTGTCGCGATGTCACTCAGCGGCTCCGATGATTGGACAATGGAGATTCAATGCCGCACCTCCTGCTTCTCACATGGTGCTGTCGACCCTCTGCCTCTGCGCATCAACATTGTTCAGGACGAGGAGGAGCCTGTACCAGATGATTACGTGTTCGGGGTCCTGTTAGAGGGGGCACTCAAGGCGCTCTCGCCGTACAAACCTGAATGTCTTCATTACGCAGGCTCTCCTATCAGCGATGCGGACAGCATCATCCCGATGATCCTGACTAATCTCCAGGACATTCGTCGCCTCGAGATCGAGACGGCGGAGCCCATCTACTTCATTGATTCCCTCCAGGAATGCTGCGACAATGGATGCATTCCGGCAATCCAACACCTCATTCTCACAGATTTGACGGGACGGTTGGACAAATTCGAAGATCTCCTGAGGGAGTACATCTCCGAGAACGGCAACTCCTTGGAGAGTCTCGTAATCAAGACTGTGGCACGCGCTGACGCTGCTGGGAACCTTGAGGAGGTCTCGATCTCGGAAGACATCTTGGAAGAACTCGAGGACGTGGTAGACAGTGTCGAGGTTCTGCCTCTTTCTGAGGCCGAAAGGGACAGGCGGCTAATGGGGCGGCTTTACCAGCACTTTGACTTGGATGTAAGTAGCGACAAGGTTTTCGATCACGGAGTATCCCCATATTGACGAAGGGAACTTAAGCAGGCAACTTGGGCCGCATAACGGTATCCTCCGCTTGAGAGAGTGTGACCAAGAGGGCAACATAGGCAGATCTCAAGTACCAGACGGACGTCGAGATGATGGGGTAACGATAGTCGGTCTGGGACATTATCGTTGGATTGGATGGTGTTTCAAAAAATCCGTAACAAAATTCCGGTAGTACTGCACTTGTGGTTGTACTGCTTCTGCGATACTAAGAAACTTAGACTTGAGAGCGCGAGGAGTACTAGTAGTGACTGCAAGTGACAGGCGCTAATTCTTACGCCAGGATCCTGCAACAAATATCAGCGCTCGATCGAGCGCACTGCCGAACGAAATAGTCATGTGCATCTTATATGTGCCCTCCTACCTCTCTGGAGCCAAGTTCTATCAACCTTCTTGCTACATCAACCGGTGACTACTTACCGACATGACCATTCAGCTTATCGTGTGAAGATAACTAGCTAGTCAATTTCTTGTGCTCTCGAGGCTGGGGTCTTCGTTTACTGGCACAGTTTTTGAATTAGGCGTATCGGCATTAAATCTTGGTGCGTTATGATATTCCACACAGCGATCGGATTCCGAAGCATCACGCAGGCATCTTGGACTGCATAAAAGCGTTCTCCTCGCTTGGGAGCCCATCGAGGTGCTTAGCAGATGTATAGATGTCGCATACTGGATGCAGACGACGAGTCTGCGAGAGATCATAATGAGACCTCGAGCATGGGCACTGAGGCTTGAACTAGTCTACGCGGCTCTAACACATCAAAATCATGGCTTTGTAAAATTCGGTTTATTGCCTACACATCGCTTTCATAATACCGCGAATCCACTGGACTCAACAAAGACTGGACATGTTGTAAATAACACTTGGTGTTAAATCTGTGTGCTCGCCAAGCGATCTGCTGCTTATATTTATCGCTGCATGATATCTTAAAACCAGTATCAGCTTTGGCTCCAAGGCTCAAGGCAGAGGGCGCCGATTCTCGTGTCAGGATCCTTTGAGCAGGATTGGCGCTAGATAGAGTGCACCGCTGAGCTGGCTAGTGACATCGAAGATGGCCAGATGCAATACCCTGTATGCATCCTCTCTTCCTCATCCGAACTAAGTGCAGCGCGTAGCCGTTCTACAGGCCGGACTCGAAAACTTCGGATTCAGTGGATGGAGGTCGCGGCATTCTTGGTCGTCTAGGGCGTTCTCTGCCATACGCCTTGATACCAAGGCTTGGTGCGGAGTACGCTCGCTTCCGCAAACATGCCTGATATCCGAAATCCAAGACATCAGTGCTTTGCACGTACTATTATTGGCCGATTCCATTCCCGCGAGCTCCGCCGAGGTTTAGAACCCAGGCTAGCTAGAGATATGGCGGGTACTGATCGCCGCGTCTGATTATAGTCTGTCACCGGTCGACCAGTGGGAATAGAAGAGCCCAACTCTCAGCACCTCTGAATCTGTCGCTCACAGTGCCCAATCTTACTGTGCCTACCGTGTATACCGTGCCCGAAGTAGGACAATTGAAAAGGCAGTGTGTAAACCCTTCGTCGACGAGCTTCCATGGTCACAGATTTGCCGAACATATCCTTCAGACAGCCTTGATCAGGCATTGGAGATCCCATCACACGACCAGACAGGAAACCCGTTGATCCGTCGGTGAGTTTAAACACATCTCCTCTTGTACCAGGCTCAACCATTGCTGCAGAATGCGTGTAATTTGGAGCAATGAGCTGCTCGTGAAGATCTTCACGGAGATCAGAGACGATGCTGAAAGCTTCCAGTACAAGGAATGGCTCGCCGTCACGCGCGTATGTCACCACTGGCGCGACACAGCTCTGTCATCTCCGATCCTCTGGTCGTCAGCGCAGGTCGTAGGACAGGCAACTGGCGACGTGTTCTTCGTCCGCCTGTGTTTATAGCGTGCGAGAGGCACCCCGGTAGACGTCTTGGTCGAGGTGCCGGTTTGCCTTGTAGTTATTGCTGGCATAGTGGGTCTCGTGCAGGAACATGCGGGACACATCCGCCAGATCAAGCTCCAGGTGGACAAAACAGCCCGGCAGGAATTGAATTTCAGCTCAGCTTTCCATTGCCAATGTTTCAGGCGATGGAATTACACGCGACGCGCACCGAAGGGGCCAGAGAGCCCCACATGCAGCATTTCACGCCAATTCCGATTCACATCCCGTGTCTCCGAAAGCTCGCGCTCGAGAACGTCTATACGCCCTGGGAATGGGATCCATCCATTCTCACACCGCTGACCAGCTTTGAGCTGACAGACTATTGGTATGGTATTCAGCCATCCAAAGTCCAGCTTTTTGCCTGCTTTCTGCGCTTCCGAACCTTGAAAACTTGAGGCTCGTCAACTCTGCCGCCAAATATGAAGTCCACAATTACAAGCCGTCGAAACGTGCTGAACCCGCCTCCCTCGTTACCCTACCGAATCTGCGCCACCTAGTGTTATGCCACAAGCCAGTTTTCATCTCGCCCATTGCCATGCATTTGGCAATCCCGGAACAAGCTGCCGTCCACCTGAAATTCCGCGTAAGCATAGATGGTGATGCGGCCGGCCACCTAGTGCAGTATGCGGTCACGAAAGTCCTCCACCAATCCACTGGAATGGCTGCCGGTGCGGGTTCATCCACTGCCGAGGAGAAGATTACTCCAGACCCTGTCGAAGTCAAATGCATTGCGATGTCACTCAGTGCCGATGTCGAGTGGACGATAGAGATCCAGTGCCGCTCCACTTGTATATTAAATGGAGATACCGACTCTTTACCCCTGCGCATCAGCATTGTTCGGGATGAAGACCAGCCCCCGCGAACGGTTGAAAGATTCAACGCCCTTCTGGACGGGGCTCTCAGGGCACTCTCACCCTGCAACCCCGAATGCCTCCATTACGCAGGCTCTCCTCTCAATGATGGACACAGCATCATCCCGGATATATTGTCGCACTTCAGCCACATTCGCCTTTTCGAGATCGAGACGCTGGAGACGGAGGAATTCGCCTACTCGCTCCAGACATCCTGTGAAGATGGGTATACTCAGGCCATCGAACGTCTCATTTTCACGGATCTGATGGGAAATCCGGCCGAATTCGAAGAACCCCTCAAGGACTACATCTCTGAGAGCGGAGGCTCCTTGAAGAGTCTAGTGATCAAGACTGTGACACGCAGTGATGATGCCGGAAATCTCGAGGACGTGTCGATCTCGGAAGACGTCATGGAAGTGCTGGAGGATGTCGTGGGCAGTGTCGAGGTTTCGCCTCTTTCTGAGGCCGAGAGTGACAAGCGGCTAGGTGACCTTCTCCAACACTTCGGGTTCGATGTAAGTGGTGACTAGATCTCCGTCCACCGAGTACCGTTATACTGACGGAGGCGTCTTTTGCAGGCATCTTGGGCCGCATGACAATCTCTTCCACCGCTTGACAGAGCATCGAAGGAGCAAGACAGGTAGATGTCAAGTGCAAGGACGACGGGGCAGCGCCGATGGTGTCGGTGAGGCCTGGGACATTAGCCTAGGCTAGAAATTGATTCCAGAAATCGAAACGAAGTTTTGGTAGTATTCAAATCGTAGTCGTACTATGTCCGCGATAGCACAGAAACTTATGGCCCAGAGCAAGGAATCATTGGCAGAGATTACTTCCTCGCGGGCGCTAAAACTCCCGCCAAGAGGAGGAGGAGCTATTAGTAGCGCACCGTCGAACCAAATAATATTGTCATAGATTGTCATACGCATCTTGCTCCCTCCCCTTGAGCCGAGTTTCCTCAATCCTCTTGCTACACAGATAGTGAATTCTTATCAACGGAGCCCTCCCGCCTATCTTTCCGAATATAACTGGCCAGGCAATTTCTTGCGCTCTCGAGGCTGGGCGTCTTTGTTCACTTGGGCAGTTTTCGATTTAGGTGTGTCACTGTCAAAACCCGGTGCGTTGTGATATTCTACATGTCAATCTGATACTGAAGTATCAGTGTGCGAACTCAGGCCTTTTCCAAGACACCTTATACAGCCGCTATCGTCCGGTGGAGTGTGCAACCAGTATGGCTGAGCCTGCTCTCGACGTCCCTATGGACGGCTTGCAGGAAGATGGGGAGGATTACAACTACGAAGAGGGAGATGACTACGATTACGATGATGGCGACGACGTCGAGGCGGAGGCAGAGGAGATGGCCCGTCGACTGAGTGAGCAGCTCAGGGCCGACATCGCAAAGGCTCAGCTGGAGGCTGCTGCTGCATCAAGGTCAGCACCTCTCACAGCTATTCAACCGAATCAACAATTCCCGCCCGGTCCTCCTGCGTCGAATGCGAGTGTGCTGAGGAGAAAGAAAGAGGCGGCAATATCCACGATGAAAGCGATACTCGACATTGCCATGAACAACACACTCGTCCGCGAGACCCTATCTTCCACAATCCCTTCCGCAGACACCGAGAACGTCTTCAGCATCTTCCAACGCTGCGTCTCCTCCGGAAACATCTCTAAACGCAAGGCAAAGCCCCTGAGCGAGGCCATCGTCTCCCTCGCAAAGTCCGACGCCCTCTTCGGCTCCCTCCGCAACTCGGACGCCTCCGCGCAGCAGCTCGACAAGGGCAAGCGGAAGCGCGAAGAGTACGCGTCCGAGGCCCTCCCCGACACGCGCATGCACAAGCGCCCCGCATTCGACCAGCCCGACCTCCTCGGCCAGATCTCCGCCGCCGTCCGCGCTATCTCGCACGCACTCTCCGCCCCGCCCCGCCAGCCGCCTGACCCAGCCCTCGTCGCGTCCATCCAGCTTCCGCTCCACCAGGTCTTCCTCTTCGCCGTCACCTCTGCCCCGCGCGCTGGCCCGCACGCCGGCATGCTCCACGAGCTCGGCGGGCTCATCCAGATGCTCGGCGTCCTCAGCGGGGTGCCGATTGGCCCCCACGCCCCCCCTCCACACATGCATGGCGGGCAGTGGCCGCCATACGCCGCGCTGCCGCCAGACATCGGGACGGCGGTCCACCCGTGTCTCGTGCCCGGGTGCCGCAAGACGTTCCACCGCCTGTTCTCGTTGCGGACGCACCAGCGCGCACATACGCTCTCCGAGCGACCGTTCCGCTGCGCACACTGTCCCGCGTCCTTCGTGCGGAACCACGACCTGAAGCGCCACGCGCGCCTGCACGAGCGGCGCGCGTGGCGCTGTGCGGGGTGCGACAAGATATTCTCCCGGCGGGACGCGATCAAGCGGCACAAGGACACCCGCTCGCGCGCGGCGGGGGGCGGCGGGAAGGGCCGCGCGGGCGAGGTGGAGGCGGGTGGGGACGCGTGTGCGTACGCGGCAATCGAGGAGGTCGAGGTCGACCGGACGGAGGGCGAGGAGGAGGCGAGCCGGCGCGCGAAGCTGTGGAACGGCATCGCGGCGACGCAGCAGCCACCGCCGACGATGCACGGCGCGCCGTACGACGACGGCGTCCCGGAGGAGGGCGAGGTGGGCCCGGCGGTGATCGAGCAGGCGCAGGCGCTGGTGCTCCAGGTGCATGGGCTCTTGCAGGCGCATGTCGCGCGGGGGCTGGGCACGCCTATGCCGCCGCCGGGGCCGGGGCTGGCACAGCCGCTGCCTACACATCCGCCCGTGGGCCCGACGACGCTGGCGAGCGTCATGGCGTCCACGCAGCCGTCGGCAGCATCGCCTATACCGCCAAGCGCGACTGTACCAATACCTTCACATACGCCCACGACGCAGCCAAGTACTCCTGCAGCAGCGTCGGGAGTACTACCTCCCGCTGCAGGCAGTGCAGACAATGCCCAGACACAGGAGCCTGTACCCGTCGACGCCGGCCAACCCGCAGCATCCCTCTCGTCTTTATCGCTACCATGGCTGTCCGAAGAGCAGACGAGGTTATTGGAGCAGGCTATTGCGCAGGCTGCTTCGGCTGCGCAAGCACAGGCAGAAGCGGAGGCTGCGCTGGAAGAGAGCGAGGATTATGACGACGACGAGGAAGTCGATGAGCTTTACGAGGACGAGTGATCACTCGATAGATATGGTGCGCATTGCTTGGGACGGATGTATTATATATCTATGCCCAAACAAACACCGCCACTTTGTGGGCCAGAAAACGTATGCGACTGGTCGTACAACACAAGTACTCGGCATGACGCGGAGCTCATGTAGGGGTCACGATAGAGGGGTATTGCCAGGGGAAGGCGAATGCATAAATACAAACAACAAATACACAGCAGCAGCATGCAAGGTACGTATGTATATGTATATATATCCGACCGGTGTGCAGCGAGCGTACGTGCGGCAGTAGGATGTCTGGAGGTTTGCGGGGTGCAATGGCGTGCTGGGGTCAGTGGATGTTTGAGAGCCTTTAAGAAGGCTTGCACGGGACGATAACGTCGGCGGAATTGCACTGCTGGCGAGTGAGAGGTAGATGGATTGAACTTTATGCGTAAAATGCGATGGGCATGGCGACGACGGCCCGGGTATGCGTATTAGTACAGGAGGCCGTTATACTGCATCGGGACCAGGCCCATGGCGAATGAAACGGATGTCCGGGTCGCCTTCCTCCGCCCCAGGTATCCGCGTATCATCCTTCTCTACTGCTGGCGCAAGGAGTGGCCGCCCGTCCGAAATGAAGACGTTGTCGCCTTTTATGTTCAGGAAGGAGTACTGCAGCGGGATGTCAGAATGCAAGTAGATGTAGTCAGCCAGATGGGCGACGCACGTCCACGAGTTCCACGCCGCTCTGCCTGTTGTAGTTTGCATAGACCAGGTTCGCCTAAGCATCCGTTGTCAGCATCCTGTATACAATATCACTGCACACTACCCGCAGCGACATACCTCAGCCATGAACGGACGCAGGCCTGCGTCTTCCAGTGTCTGCCACCAGCCCAGGAAGTCATCAAAGCGACGATGCCAGATGTGTAGTTCGATCTGCAGCTGACCGAAGGGCAGCGCACCAAACGTGCCATCCTCCGTCGGCGCAATGAAGTCCCGGACTATTGCTCGCATTACTTCGAACTCCCACCCCTCAACATCAATCCGCAGCAGGTCGATATGCGAGTGTCCTAGGGAAGGGTTCCGGATTAACGTTCAGATGAAACTTACAGCAAACGTAGAGACAAGCTTACCATTCGCGCGCATGATGCTCCTCAATGTCCACATCTTCGGGTCGTCGCCCGGCCCGTGGCTGTCCGCCGCACCGAGGCCGTACTTCTCGAAGTGCGTGCGCGCACGCGCAGCAGCGGTGCGGGGGACAGCGCTGCCGAACCCATTCGCGGTGTAATCGTAGCCAAAAATTTGGCAGTGTTTTGTGCGCGATAAGACTTCGGCCTCAAAGGACGAGTCCCAGTCCACACCTGCAAACGGCGTCAGTCGTAATCGTAAGCGAGGGTGAAGATAAGATATGCGGCGAGACGATCGGGTGAAGAGATGCCGTGGGGTTGACGGCCGGCGAGGACGGCAGACCACTCGCGGGAGGGACAACGCCCGCACAGAACATGAAGGCGGTGGGGTTCGCCTTTTCGTAAGCGAAGGCGGAGAACTACGATCCATCCGTTGACACATTGCACGACTCGATCGGAGCAGGCGAGTGCCCTCAACTTCGCAATCAACCACTAAGGAGTCGCTCGAAGGGATGGGCGGCACAACCACGTTCTGCTCCGCAGCATTGCCTCCAGTACAGCCACGCATACATGGACAACTCAGGCAGGCCCAGCATGGAAGTTGCATTCTCTAAATGAGGCCGCTGACGGCGCGCGGGTTCCGAAAACCAGACACCATCCACCACATTTTAAGAGATAGAGACACTCACCGAATACATAGATCACACAATCTGGCTTCTCCTCGAGACGCGAGAGCCCACACGTCCACTTCCCGCCATCGCCGATGTTCCCTACCCGCTCAAGCTCGTGTGGACACGCAAATGTTGGAGGAAAGAAGTCCCAAACAGTGTATGCAGGCCAGGGTTCTTGGTCCGGAGGGAACATAACGATTTGGGAGGGCGATGGCCCCCACTTCTTGATGAGTTCGTGACGCTGCTCGACGCTACGCTGGTAGATGCGCTCCGAGCGCGCTACCCGGTTGTAAATGTCTGGATCGCGCGGAAGGCCTGCAGTGTCGACGTGACCGCGATAGAGCGACGGGCCTGGCTCGTACGACGAGAGGTACCAAAAGCTGGTGAGGACGATAGCGGCAAACGCAAGTGCATAGCGTGGGTGCCGCTGGAAGGCGGTCAAGGGGAAGGGCATCGCGCCAGGCGGCGGGTGGACTGCGAATGAGTGAGTGAGCGGGACGCCCTGGGAAGCCAGCAGATCGACGAGGACGCAGCCAGGACCGGTGAACAGAAAAGAAACGACAGCGAGCGGCTGCTGGCGGCTGTCCGCTCAGCGCTACCCAGCGCTTCACTTTCCCTCGCTCTGTCGTCCTCCCCGCCGCACTTTCCCCTTCTGGAAGGCAATCACGTTCCAGGCCCTCGCAGCACTCGGTCGCAGCTTACCTAAGCAGCAACCTCTCCATGCGCGACGTCCGGGGTCGCCTTGCTCGCCACTCCTCCACGGGCCAGCGGTGTCGCACGCAATCCAGGGTGTGGAGCCCTACCGATGTAGCCGGTTTCCGGCTCTTGTTGTGGTATGCATAGATTTTGCTTCTGAAACACAGTAAGCGTGGGAATGCGATCAAGCCTATGGCTGACGTGGTCGCTGCTCGCGGTAAGCGGATAACTCACACCGAACGATGCACGCCACAGTCGGACGATGCAGCGAGCTGGCCAGCGAAACACCACTGTCGATCGAGATAATATTGCAGTGAAGCGGAATGTGGGGGGCTTTCGGCAAAGACTTGGTCCTCAAGCTTCGTATTTATATGCAGCCCATCCCGCACCGATCGCAGGCGAGGAGACGGGCGTGATGTAATGAAAGGGCGGGCATGATGTCAGAACGCAAGGTGCGGCCTTGTGGTGACGGAGGCGAAATACCAGACACGGGAGAAACTGCCCGATATAGCGTGCATCCTTCTAATTTCGGTCGAGCAAGCCAGCCGTCGGGGGTGATATTGGGTATACAATTGAATAATTTAGCTTGACTGAAAACTCGACCGAGTGTGCGTGTAGTTCGCTCTGAGAGGCCGTAAATACTTCCATTACGAAGCTCTCTTGAACATTGCATTTGCGCTACCGCTGTTCCATGCCGTGACGCCACAAAGGTCACGGAAACACATGGTCGTGACTCGGTGTGACTACATACGCGCCTGACGCGTCTGGAGCGCCGCTCGATCGCAGTGCCGCCACCGTCGTCCACGACGTCCTCAATGCCCTCGACTTCGGCGTCGACGCCGGTAGCGCCGACAACACCCGACATCCCATCCAGCGGGGCAATCAGGGCTCTAGATGGAACCTCTGTGCACCGCATTACATCCGGGCAGGTCGTCGTCGACTTGCAAACGGCCGTCAAGGAGCTGCTCGAGAATAGCCTAGATGCAGGCGCGACCAATGTCGGTGTGTGTTCGGGCATTTCGGAGGTTCTTTCAACTTGAATAAACTCGTGTATAATAGAGGTGAGATTCAAGGACTATGGACTGCAGTCGTTCGAGGTCGTCGACAATGGGAGCGGGATTGCTCCGGAAGACTATGATGCAATAGGTAAGCACTCCTTCCTACTTCTTTCTCTCCCATGTTCCGTAATCGTAAGGAAGGTAAATCTTGATGTGCTGTGTGCAGACAGCGTGTACACTCTTCGAGAAGTTGGAGACTGGCACTGCATACTTGACGTGTCAAGCTCCACCTCCTGCAGACACATGCACTTTTGCGGGGATACGTATATACTCCATTGCGTTCAGCTACGAGTAACTATATCTGAGCTCCACCTCGGCTGTTCCGCAGGTCTTACCAAAGATCGCGGACAGGACCTCGTACCAAACGGCATGAGGTGGAGCTCGTTGCATATTATTGAGATGTGGTATACATCCTACAGAAGAGCTGTACTAGAGGTCTTACCAAGGATTTTGGACAGCATCTCATGCTGTTTGGCACGAGGTGGGGCTCATTGCATATTGTGGAGATGTGGTGTACATCCTGCAGAAAAGCTATACTAGAGTACTTTTGCAGGGAACAGTCATGGGACGTCAAATGGGCCAACTGCCATTTGGTGGCAGTTGTGGAGGTAAAGTGGCGCATTTCGCGTGCCAAACCCTGGGTGGAGGCCCATTTGGCGTCCAATAGTTCCTGAATTAGGTATGAGACCCATATGATGTCCCTGACCCATTCGACGTCCCAAGACTGTATATACCACATTCATTTTAACTACGAGAGCCAGTGCTGTAGCTGAGTGCTACCTCGACTTCTCCGCAGGTCTTAGGATCAGGGACAGGACCTCATACCGTTTGGCATGAGATGGAGCTCAATTTATATTGTAGAGATGTGGTCTATATCCCTGAAGAAGAGCTCTTAACTTCGGCGAAGTGCTGCTTTCCTCAGTTGCTCCGCATCCTTTGATGTTGTCTTTTTGGGGCCCAATTTCATAACCTGATTTCTGCATTCTTCTAGCTCTCAAACACCATACCTCCAAACTAAGCTCCTTCGCTGACCTCAACACGCTCACTTCCTTCGGCTTCCGAGGCGAGGCGCTCTCTTCTCTCTGCGCACTTTCTGAGCGCGTGTCCATCACGACCGCGACCGCTCGCGACGCGCCGATGGGCACTGTGCTCGAGTTTGATAGGGCCGGACGCGTCGCACGGCGCGATGGCAAGGCCGCCAGGCAGGTATTTGTCAACGTTGCGTTGGTAGCTTTAGGGGTCTAACAACCCTTTTCCCCGCTCCTCACACGGAAAATTCGTCAAATTACCCCTTTCACTGTCACTATGGCACCAGCGTGGGACAACAGTAACAGTCTCAGGGCTATTCTCCCCCCTGCCTGTGCGCCGCAAGGAGCTCGAACGCAATGCGAAACGCGAGTTCGGCAAGGCACTCGCGCTGCTGTCCGCATATGCGCTTGTGCCTTGCGCACAGGAGAACCGCGGGGTCCGGCTCACGGTTTCAAATCAGCCTGCAGGAGGGTATGTTACTACTCTTCTTTTACCGTCGTCCCGTCACATTTTACAAGCTTTGTATGGAACTGTCTTGACCTTGCTCGCTGATCACGTGACTGCACAGGCGCAAGACAGTGCAGCTGCGCACGGACGGGGCACCCTCGACGCGATCCTCCGTGTCCGCGCTCTGGGGCCCGCGCACTCTCGAGCAGCTCGTGGACCTCGACGTGCACTTCCGCGTGATGCCCGAGCGTGCGGTCCTACGGCGGCGCGGGGTGCTCGATGGCGACGATAACGCGTGCGTGCAACTCCGCTCTCCTTTCTTTACAAATGCAATGAGTTGACGGCAGCGGCAATACCGCGGTGACAGGCATGCGAATGAGGTGCGTGTGCGTGGGCTGGTGTCGAAGTTCGCAGTGGGCTGCGGACGGGCGAGCACCGATCGGCAGTTCTTCTTCGTCAATGGCCGGCCGTGCAATCCCTCGAAGGTTCAGAAGGCGTTCAACGAAGTGTATCGCTCGTTCAATGCCACCCAAGCCCCATTCATCGTCGCTGATTTCATCCTCCCTACTGGTGAGCCTCATTCTTCTCGCTCTCCCGCAGGACCACGACTGAAGGACTCGCGATTCGCAATGCAGATTCGTGCGACGTGAATGTTAGTCCGGACAAGCGCACCATCTTGCTGCACAGTGAGGCGAACCTCGTACAGGCGCTCAAGGTGAGCAAGCGTTGGGTCCGTAGCCAAACCTAGCGCTAATCCGGCCACGATAACCAGACTGCTCTGGAGGAGACCTTTGCGCCGGCCCGTGCTACCTATGACGTGAAGAGTCCATTTGCAAAGGCACCGCATACCCAATCAGTGAATGCAACGGAGAAGAAGACACAGGAACCCGCCAATGCGAAGGCGAAGAAGTCGCAAGACCCTCTTTTCTTCGATGACGAGCAAGAGAGCAATGGGGTTACGCGGGATGCGAAGTCGGGGATTGAGCGGGCTGGCGCTGCCGAGGTTGCCCCTGCCGGAAGATCCGCGGGGCAAGGCAGCCCAGACGAGGAGATGGACAGGTTCGGAGAACCTAGTCTCCTGCTTACTGGAGAGAGCTCGAAAGGATCTGCTCCCGAGACTACCGGCGAGTCGGAGGATGTACAGGTGCCATGGGCGGAAGAAGAGGCGGCCGTTCAAACCGCGCAAGAGTCCCGCATGATTGCGAATGTGACGAGTACCTCGCTGGTGCCGGAGACCAGTGCCGCTGATGAGCATTCAATGTCTATTCTGGACGAAATTGACGAACAGACTTTCGAAGCCGCCGCTCAATGTGTCAACGACTCCCTCGCTCACGGGCCGCCGGAAGAACCTGCCCTGGCCGACACGAGCACCCACCGCCGCTCGTCACCTGCAGCCCAGCCTGCCACGTACGCCAAGCGCCCAGCCTCCTGCGCGCTTGATCGGGCCGGCGAGCGTACAGACGGGACAGTCCAAACAGCACTGGGCACAGTGGGCGAAACATGGGACCTTCATTGCCGTGCGGAGGGGCCCAGTGGTCCGCCGAGCAAGAAGCGGCGTATTGACAGTGGGAAGGGCTTGTCGGCCTTGGCCGCGAAGGCGGGCAAACAAGGACGCGCCGCGCGGGAAGACCTGAGAGAGCGCTTACGTGGTTTCGCGAGGACGGGGAGCCAGACTGTAGACGTTCCTGCCGCGGACGGTGATGTGGAAATGGATGATGAGGAGGCCCTTGAAATGCGAAAGGGGGACCAGACCGATGATGCCCAGGACGGCAGTCGGGAGGAGATGACGCCGAATGAGCGACCTGATTCGGACCCTGCTGTCGGAAGGCGCTCGGAGGACGATATGGGCGCTGAGGACGATGGGACGGACGAGGAAGGGGATGAAGATATCGTCCTCCCTACTCCTGACTTCGCTCAACGCAGGGTCATCGATCTCACGCAAGGTGATGCCGATGGGGACACCAGCCAGGAGGAGAGTCGCTCCATCTCGCCCACTGTCGTTGTCTCGCCCTCTCCTGGGACCTCAAGCAGCCGCGTCTCGCATGCCGAGGTCCTCCGCACCGAGGAAGGCGAAGGGACCACGCTGCGAGTCGACCTATCTCGTATCGCGGCGTCCTGGCGGCGCCTGCAAGATCGTCTCGCCACTACGACAGGCGTATCTTCTAAAGGTCCTCGGCCAGTCCTAGAACCCGATGCCGGGGTGAGCAATGCGGACAATCATGAGCGGGCGGTTGAGGCGCTGTCTCGGGTGATTGACAAGTCGGACTTCGCCTCCATGGAAGTTATCGGCCAGTTCAATCTTGGCTTCATTATCGCGCGCCGACGGAAGTCTATTATGCACAATAGCGAAAGCGGCATTGTCGAGGGTGTTGAGGGCGATAGCACGGCGAGGGATCCGATAATGGACGATTTGTTCATTATCGATCAGCATGCTGCGGATGAGAAGTATAACTTTGAAACATTACAGCAGACAACGAAGATTGAGTCACAGAGGCTCTATCGGTATGGTCCACGTCCCTGCCGTGGAGTTCTAGTACTGATTCATGCCTAGGCCACAGCCTCTTGAACTAACAGCAGCCGATGAGCTGCTTGCTGCTGAGAACATCGACGTTCTGCGACAGAATGGGTTCGAGGTAGAAATCGATGAGATCGCCGCTCCGGGCCAAGGCAGCAAATTGAAATTAGTGGCGCAGCCCATTAGCAAAAACACTGTGTTCGACATGAAAGGTCTGGTCAAGCCCTATCAGATGATTCCTATCGTCCACTAAGCTTAGACTGCCCAGATCTCGAGGAGCTACTTCACCTAATGCAGGATCAGCCTACGGGTCATATGGTTCGATGCTCCAAGGCACGCGCCATGTTCGCGATGCGCGCGTGCAGAAAGAGTTTCATGGTCGGGATGCCGCTCAATCGCCAACAGATGACCTTGGTAAGTGCGCGCATTAAAGCCCTCTCAACGTCATCAACACTCAGCATGTCTGTCCATAGGTGGTACGACATATGGGGACGATGGACCAGCCATGGCACTGTCCGCACGGCAGACCCACAATGCGCCATCTTTTCGATATGATCGGAGCAGGGTGGGATCCCCGGCCGCGGCAGCGGGAAAAGGGTGTAGAATGGGACCGGTTTGGGAATTAGCAGTTGTATTCTTGCATCTCGGATGGCCGTCGGTTTGTCAAATGATCTATAGCCTGTGCTGCACTTATCAGCTCTGGCACTAGATCCCGATGCTACTGACAAGGTTGTTTATTTGTTCCGAACCGCTTCCGCAGCATGCCTGAGAGAACCCCGTGCACTTTCCGCTATTGTTAGTGGGATACTCACGATCCACTGTGGTATCGCTTTCATCTCGTTACTTTTGCGGTCGAGCTGGATGCCTGAAGCACCGATGCACTGGATGCAGCATCTGGGCAACATCAGCTGTCCACTGCAAGAGTTCGGGAATACAAGTGTGTCCCGCTTCAGTCTTTTCCGCGTGTTAGTTCAGACATCATTTGGATATCAGGCGCCGTGATTAGGGTGCTGGCTATGGTCGCCCAACACCCAGTGGCCCGACGGTGTGTTTTTCTGCCTATTTAGGAAGCTTACCTGCCTTATCGAACATTCCAGCCCAACTACCTGAAGAAAAGCGATTGCAAGGCCGAGAGGGGAGAAACCCCTTATAGTATCCCACTTCAGCGGCTTCAGGAGGAATGTGACATTGCATTTTGAAAATCCCGTTCAAGGGCAAGACCCTGAAACACGCCGACAGAGACGACTTTAAGCCATACATAATCATAGAATCCGCGGGTCGGAGTCTCAAATTGGTGCGCGCACAAACACATCAATGACGACTGGAGACCATCTATATCTTAACACACATAATACTTTGCGTGAAGTCTGGGCGATGCAGTGACATGAGCAGTGACGGCAGTATAAGTATTAACGTGGTCCCCTGCGGCTAAGAAATGGACTGAGTGATCATCGATGGATGGTCAATGTCGTCTGAGGAATTATAGTCTCGCCCCAGGTGCATGGGCGTTGCAGTCTGATGGTACGTCCTTTTCGCTTCTAGCAATAGTGACTGACACCCGCTTGAATCGGGCGTATGCTACAGTATGTGGCTCACTACTCTACTGTGCATTTATTTCGGTGAGCCCCTTGTGCGAGAGGAAAATATGACACACACATGTACTTCAGCGATCACCTCTCATTATAACTCAGGGACGGGCTATTGTCACGTGTGCCTCTTTCATGGCATGCCCCCCGTGTCCGGCGAACGCATCGAGATATAAGAATGCACAGACGTACCTTCAGCTCATGAGGATCTTCGCGAATTCACGGAACCTTCCTCCGGAGTTCCAGCCATAAACGCGGACGTTCAGCTTCAGCAGCCTTGGCGCAGATTGTAGCGTGCACCTGATCTAGTATCCGGATTGGTTCCACAACTTATACCTCCGACAGAAGTATGAAGCATTGCGTGCCTGGTTTACTTCAGCCCTTTGACGCTTCCAATACCGACGCCATGTCTTGGGAACAGCATCCGCTGTGTCCGTCACCTGACATCGTGATGAACCACAATCTGATACTCGCTTTCGCTTTTAGAGACATCCCCCTCGAGGAATGCGTCCGATTGGTGCGTAAGAGGCGGTCTAGAAGTCGATTTGTACATTACAGATTCATTAGTTGCATGCAGTATATTTCGATTACCCAGTAAGCAAATGACCAGTCGACGACCTCGTCATCTTTGGACAACCATGGTCTATTCTGTCCACAGACGTGTATTGTGCTGCGAATGTATGATATAAAGAGGCAAGAATCGTGCGGACATCTGACCTAGCGCTTCAGGCAACGAACGTCTTATCTGGGCCACACACGCAGGATTTGATAGATCATCCACGGAAAGATCGCCCCGTGAATGCCTGGAACGTGGGCAGATACTTGGTGTAAATATAGGGATGCTTCAGAGGACTCACCGGGGGTCTGGGCTATTCCCACAGAATATGCACCGTGGGTGCGACCAAGAACCGTTATCCGGTTTGACGAAACGATAGGGCGGATTACATGAGACGTCCACTTTAGGAAATCAGATTGGTTGCGATTTCTTGGTAGCCGATTTGAGCTTGTAGATATCAAACACAAACAGAGGGGGAAAGCGCTGAGGGAGCTGAGGACGAGGAGTTATTCGCGACCAGTTCTCAGTACGGGATCAATGCCAAGACCATAAGCAGTGGGCGTGATGGATATTTTAAACTTTGGCCTGAGAGTTGTGGTAGGGAACGGCGGCCAAGATGTACTTACCTGGAAACCTGGGCCCGATCAACATCTTTGCCCACGGAAATATTCCGGAGAGAATATTACATTGCACGTTAAAAGCTGTAAAAAGAACTTAAGGAGCATTGTAATCGAGGAGCGCAAGGGTATTTCTATAATGTGCACAAATTACTTCGGTGAGAAGAAAGCACACTCACGCAGTGACCAAGCTGTACCGAATGGGACATATCATGTAGCCGCAGTCCTCATTTTGCCAATACGAGGGTCAGTGGCTCGCATGATAAGTGGAATAGATGCCAGCGCGCCAAGAATCATCAAGAATGCAGTCATTATTGTCTGAATATTACATATCTGCCGCGGGGAGAATTGCCGTTAGCAAATAGAACAGACAACGTATGGCGGATTGACGTCGAATCTTCGCACCACTGAGAATCACGACATGACCTAGAAAGCCTAAATTACAGAAGTCATTTGCTCACAGATCGAAAATGTAGAGAAGCCAAACCGGTGACCAGCGGATTGACCTTCAGTCACCTATACTCTAGCCGTTAATTAGCAGTGATGACAGCCTGAGTCCAGCACGAAGACTGAGTACACTGCGATGAATGTGCTGCCCTGATGATTATCATCCTTAAGATGTTTTGGAAGCGAAACATCAATCCCTGCGCGAGTCTTAAAAGGGTTCATCTTTGAAATGTTGCCGAATTTGAGCCCCGGCTCCTTAATACAAAGTCGACTTTCCGGAATTGCGCTCATCTTCCTTGAGAAAAAACCGTAGGTTTCACGAGCGCGGAATTCGCGCCAGCCTTACGGGTAACAAGGACCTGCGCGTGAGAGAATTGGGGTACAAGTATAATGATTCATTGTGACGCTGACAGCGAACTGGTCAGCCACTTGGCTTTCATAGGGGTCAACAGACCTTGCGTGTGCTCGTGACCAATGTCCCCATCGGTGCTCTCTTCGTCTATACATGGTCCGCTGAGGCACATCATCGTCTATGGGGGGGTCGGTGCAGAGATAATATAGCGGTGAGGAAATGTTTTGTAGCTCAGCTTCGGGATTAGACTGCTGTGGGCGTATCATTCGGGCAGTGGTCGCCGTGATTATGACCAGCTTCGATCGTCCAGGACTGAACAACGCCGGCTGTGGATACTGCGCTCAAAGCGTACACGTAAGGAAATCGCTATGTGGGTGCTTGCAAGTGTGATCCTCTTTTCTCTTTATTACACACGACGCAGACAGCCGGGACGCTTGTGTGCATTCTGGCTGACCCACCCGTGCACGATGCCCGGCTTGCTGATCGATTTCCTCAGAGCGATGGACAAATATGGCATCTTGCGTATTCAATTACTCACCAAAACTACCGATCATATATCGCTTCATCCAGATCTAATGCATCGGCTACAGTTTAGGAACCGCTTCGTCGTTGCATTCTTGTCGGACGAATTTCGGGTGCAGGAGTATTGTGACGAGTACTATTGCTCGGAATAAATGAAAGACTAAAACTCAAATTCGTATTAACCCCCCTGGTGTTCCACCCCGCGAAGTCATCGAGTCGTGTTGACTTAGAATGGTTTCTTGGGATAATAAAATGGAGTGCTTCTTGCGTCGAGGATTATCTGGCTGTGTCTGGACATGGAGTGGGAAGGGCGAAACAGCGCCGAGGAGAGAGCGACTTACCTCCGTATATGTCCTTAGGTGAAGTTCATGTGTCATCTGCGCCATAATGATTCAATGAGAGTGACGAGTTGTCGGTAGTATTAAAAGCCAAACTGTGACAAGCGCAGCGCGTCCATACTGGATCGTTCCACTTGTACACCTAATGTTGAGAGCGGAGCCAGCTGATGCTGTGACAGTACATGTTCTATTGTGCCTAATGAGCCAGCCAGCCATAAAAAGCGCTTCGGAAGTTTTTTCAACGACGTGTGACCAGACGTCAGACATGAACTTTGTACAAAAGCTTACATACGACTTCGACTGACTACGGGGACACACCTGAAGCCACCATCGGGAGTCTTTTCACCCCACTACTATGATTAATATGAAGCTCGAAAAATCAGAGAACGACTCGGAAGCTATTGAGGGCTCGGCGATCCTCGGCAGTCAATGGGCTATAGCTTGTGTGGGAAGTACCTGAGGGCGAGGTACCGGTTGTTTGCGTATGTGGAGATAGCGAATTCGTTGGAATGAAAGTCGCGAGTCGAGGTAATGCGCTAGGCGCCGAGGGAGTTAATGGACGGCGAGTCACAACATATGGGCCAGATGAGTGCAGGATAGTTGAAGTCGAGGAGGATGAGGAGGATGATAGTGGCCTATCAGAGCTATGAGGCCCCGTATGACCGGGAGAGTGAGATGGGAGTGACCAAGGTGCTGGACTCCATTCCGAGCGGTCCGCGTTCAGCTGCGAATGCTCGTGACTTTCCCCCGTATTCACGGTGGTGGTTATTCTGGTCAGATTTCCTTTCGTAGTGGCGTAGATCCCTTCCGGGATTCGCAGATTGCGAAGATTCTCATAATTCTCTACAACGGGAAGGCACGTATAATCGTCACCCTGTAGGGTGGCGTTAGTCAGCAATTGCTCGATCATGCAACCAGGAATATAAGGTCATGTACCGAGAAGTAGGCGACGATGTGCCATTTACGAGGAAGTTCTGACGGATGTACCCGGACATGAGTAGAATAAGTTTGTTTCGTGAGGCCGTTCGGTTTGGATGGGCGATCTTGGCGTCGAGTGGGAGTGGGCTGGTAGGCAAATGGGTCCAATGTCCTCCGAGCGCTTCAATATGTTCAGAATTACATCGTGAGACTGGTGTACGTGGCAGCCATGACGGACATACCGACGAGCAGCCTTCGCCTCCTTTTCCTCCGGCGTCGTCTCGATCTTCTCCTCGTAGTACAAATAATCCCCTCTCATCCTGCTTTGAGACCTGTTTCACCAAATCCGCTGAGTAATTGCAACAGACAACGTTTAAACGTAATATACCATCGACGGCCATCAGTCCACCTCTCCAGGCCACCTGTCCACCGCGACAATGAGACCAACTATCCCGTCATGTCACTGAGAATACTCCACCTTGCTTATGCTCAGCCTCTTCCCAGACGAAGACATTGCCAGAGCCCAACGCCTCTCGCTCGTTTGCAGTGAGTCGCCGAGTGATGAGAGGCAGGATATTAAGGCGAACGGCCTCGAAAACGATGTGAGCGTCCCTCGCATCACGCAGATCTGGAAGTGTAGTTATAATCAGCATGGAGGTATCGGATGCTGCTGACGTGTCGCGTACGAAGTGCGGGGTGGGTAGCATGTCCAATATTCTGCACTGGCCGAGTGGCTGGTGGGGCGCTCATGGCGTCAGTAAGAGATGTGCAGCGGTATTAACTCCACCAGACGAACTTTATAGGTATACGGGGAATCCGAAGGCGGCCATTCCACAGGTGCCGAAAAGGGAAGGCCACGGAGAACGGAGAAGCCGGACTGTTGGAACAAGGAAGCACGCGATCAATTCAAACGAGAAGAGATCTGTATCGTGTTTGTTTACTCGCTTTGGCACTTCCGATATGGGTCAAAAGTAACAAATCCACCGTGGCGGGGAGATACGGCGCCATATATCCGAAGTTTGCATTGTACAATATCAAGGTCGCCGTTCATCACATGGCTATGTATCTTAATCAGTGAGCGGCTGTAGGACGGGTAGAGGCTGTTGGCATACCTATGTTGATAAGTTCGCTATTCAATTGACATCGCAACGCTTAAACGGGTATCGTCAGACAGCGCGGCTTCCCATGGTCCTACCGCCCGACCTGCTATCTGATTTTCACAGGAGCCTTTCAAAACTCATGCGCAGACCACTTAGGAAGTACAAATCTGAAGCGAGGCACAACTTCGGTATCCGGAGTTTCTCCATAAAAGTGGCGACTCGACAATGTGGAGAATCCAGGGCTCGTTCCCTTCTGGCGTGTCATAGAACTGTCTCTGTTGCAGTTGTCAGGAATGCTGAAGAACCTCGAGAGTTTGACCTACGGTTCTATCGTAGACAAAAATAGGCTTCACACTAATATCTTCTTCGATTCTGGAACGGTCTTTGACGATGTTCTGCGGGTCAATCCACGGCGTATTTCTGCTATCGAGAGACAAATGCAGGGGTGGCAAGTTCGGAGGCCGTCGGTACTGATGTCAGTTCAGCAGTTCGCCGTCATCGATGAGGCAAGATTCCAACTGCTTCTGCAGGCTGTCGTCGCATGAGTCGCTGTCAACGTTAGTGGCGCTCATTCAAGTTAAAGTATTAATATACGACGAATACATCTGGTCTGAATTTCCTTCGCGTGCAGAACGTTCTATATCACCTTGCGTAATTGGACCACCGCGACACGTCTGGATAAGGCATGCTGGTACATGCCGCGTGCGATAGTTATCGGGGAATTGTCGCTATCATACGTTATGCAAGTTCATCCAATGCAGAGAAAGAGGGGCCCGAACTACACTCACCAATTACAGAGTTCCACTTCTCCCGTTGGCACTGCTACGTCAATATGGGGACATTTCGCACGAACGAGGGTGAGTCCCTGGACGTCCCTGATCGCCCTGCCTGGAAGATGTGCCAAAGGATCAAGTGGGGAATCGTCATACGAAGAATTGAGGACCTTAGCCGCTCCGGCGCCATGACACGCGGAGCGCCGCAGTCTGCTGAATGCTAATGCAATAGAGCCATCCATCAGATCCTTCGCTGATCATTGCATGGCGCACTGAGGGGATGGCACGGCATTAGGTACAATCTAGAATTCCCGATACCGATGTCAGCTGTAATGGTCTTAGAGTCGGGCGACATACCCTCACATCAAAGAGACTCATGTGCTCCGTTGGCCAAGTCCGTCTATCAAGGGACAAATAGAGTGAGCTGCGCGTTCGAAGGCTGACACCGAGACTAACCCAAAGCGGACGCGTCCGAACCCATGTAAACATAGCGCAGAAGATCTCTGCACAACATGGAATTCAAAACGTCGAGTCAGATGCTCGGCGAGTCGGATTTAGCGACGTCCGAGGACGACCGGCAGCCACACCAGTAACGTACTAACATAGCGGGACCGAGGACACGCGACTTTGTGGACGAGCACGGGGTCGCTCAGAAAGATTGAGTGAGTGAGGAGACCAGACCGTAACCTGTCATAGCGAAGAACCCCTGTCTGGGCCCAAGGGAAACTTTACTTTGCCGGCATCCAGCGTTCAGCTATGGTGGTGCCCAATAGCTTGCGGACGCGGCCTATCACCGTTGCAATTGACGCCTCGCGCATGGAGTGAGAGCGGTTGTAAAACAACCTAATTCAAATTGCACATCGAAAAGGTGGAGCAGAGAGATGAATAGTCAAGAGGCATATCGCAATATCTCTGAGCCACCCGCTCACCTGACCCATTCCACGATTGGGAGCCGGTTGCCTGTGCACAGTATGAACGTAAGTGAATGAGAAGAGGCGGCCGATCTGGTTTGGTCGGGCCACTAGTTACGGTTAGACATCCCGGTCCGCGGATCTGAGAGGTCTTCTGCGAATATAACGAGATGTAGAAGAAATCGCTAAAATTGGCGCTGCGTAAGCTCCAGAAAGAATTCGGTTGCGGTCCGCCCTGCCAGAATGTGCAACAAATATGACCTCATCACAACTAGTTAGAAGTGGTCTCCATGAGCGCGCATCCGGACATAGGGTCACAAACAGAGAGTAGGACAGGTTCAGACAATAGCTCCATTGTGGATAGACATGGAAATCCTGAAGGCGATCCATGAATCAGGGGTTCTGAGAGTGGGTAGTCGGTAACCCCGCGATCTTGACTGAGAGATGATAAGCCCGCAGCGGGGGTTATGCGATAGTAAATGGGGAACCAGCCATCTCTGCTGTGCGTGATCTGTCAGCATGTTCCCATGTCCTTTTGGCAATGTCAGCGCACTCTTCCAAGACCCGTTTTTGGGACAGACATACCCAAAGCCGGTTGAGGCAATCCAAGAGGTATACTCGCTGGGAGAAGAGGAGGTGATGACAAGCGTGTAGACGCGAACATGTCGTCTTCCATGACGCAGGAACAGCTGGAAGTCAGCCCAATTCTGGCCGGGAAGATAAAATAGAACGCTCACGTAGAGACAAATGCTCTCACGGAGGGACTCTAGGATCCTCCATCTCAAAGACGGCCCTGGCGGCCTCCGCTGTGCAAGGTGACAACCAAGCTCATGGAAGCGACCTGACCGAGTCGGGCAAACGTCATGTCCTCTCCAGCAAATGCGGGAAGAGCGACTGCGGAGAGATGGACGTGTCCGGGTGCAATGACTAGCGACGGCACCCATTAGTGCGGCTGCTTGTCCGCGTTGCTACCGACGAGTAATGTGTCGTCTACAGGTGTTATGTTATTCTGAGCACGTCTTCAGACTGTCGTCACTACTCTGAGCAGTCTCATGACGACGATAACGATAATAAGTGGTAGTCAATTACTGCAGGCCGCGTCTAGATGCAAATCGGTGAGAAATATCGAGAACGGGCCAGAGAACTCTGCGGGTGAGACCGGGTCACGAGTGGTCGGTGAGAAAATTAGAGGAACAAGCAAGTTGTCCATTTCGATGCCCAGATGACACATGACGGGAGGTAGTCTGCGTAAAGATGCGAGGAAAAAGCTTTTACCTGGTGCGCTAGACGATACCTATACTCACCGCTACATGAGAGATCCGAATTGGAACTCGAGTCGAGTTACTCGACAGAGTTCGCGAAGATGAGTGGAAGGTATTTGTGCATGTTTGTACTGACCAAATACGGAACAGGGGTACACCAGTTCGCTCGCTGAGGCTCGACGCGTGCTCATACTCGCTTGACGTCTTTTGGGATTTTCGACTCCATAAAATCATGCAGGGCAGCGGCGGACTAGTTTTGACAGCAGAAATGAAGGCGATTCTCCGCCAACCAGGTTTCGTGAAGGAACGAGAAGATGGTCAGCGACTGCGCAATTTGTACCAGGACCGTGGGTAGGAGCATCTTCGTGTCTAGGCATCGGCGGTGACAATCAATTGACAGTTTCGATGCACTTCCACCCCATGCTGCTGAACGAATTCGCTCTCGCTTGCTTTGCGGGGGCCTTCCAGTCCGTGAAGGAGGTAGGGCTTTCCTATCAATGCCCGAATCCGCAATGAGGCCGATCACTGCGAACCTTCAGATGATAGAAACCGGGAGAGCACCTGATCTGCGTGGGACAGAAACACCATTCAAGCACGGCTATATCTCTCTAGTCATCTTCGGGGCTCAGCGTACCGTTTCCGGTCCGCCAGGTACAGACCATGCCGCGACTCTCAAGTATCTCCTTGAAGCCGGGGCCCCGCCTGACGTGGAAGATGTTGTAGGCCATACCGCCTTGCAACACGCCAGTATGCACGCGACAGAGCTGGGATTCGTGCGCAGTCTGCTTAGATATGGCGCTAATGTCGATCATCGCAACCGATACGGCGAGACTGCTCTCAGCTTTGCGTGCCGGGCCAACCAGCCGGAGATCATCGAGCTGCTTATGGAAGCTGGCGCGAACATGGATATCCCGGACGCCGACGGTGTTGCACCCTCACACTTCTACATTGCTTGCGGCCCGAAGGTAACGGCGGCCGTGCGCAAATGGCAGCGTCGGCGCATGGGAGAGAAGGCGGCTTTCGAAGAAAAGAAATGCGATGGATGTAGCGTGAAAGTCCAGAGCCTCAAATGGTGCGCCCGTTGCAAGGCAGCGCGCTACTGCTCAGCCACGTGCCAGCGTGAGTGCTTCTCTGAGGATCCAGGCTCCAACGAGCTATTCTATTCCTTGTTGAGCATACGAGAGTCTGACGAGCGTACATATTTCCGGTAATATTGTAGGTGCTCACTGGCGCATCCACAAAGCAAACTGCCACCCATTGGATGCATCGAATACTGTCACTATCCGGCCGCGGTACGGAGGGTTCACCACCCTGTTCTCCACGTCAGAGTTCGTACGGAAAGGTCTGGGAATCCCAATCCAGGAATCATCCAGCAGCCGCCAGCCCTCCATGCGTGCGCCACGATTGGATCCTGATGAGGCGAAGGGCATGACCATCAAGGTGCAAGTACCGTATGGACCTGACGTATCGCCGTCCAGTCCACAGTCCCAGGGAAGCTTGCTGCTGTACAACAAGAAACGCAATTTCACATGTCAAGTCTATAGAGAAGACGAGCCAGCCGCCTATGACCGTATTGTACACGTGGTCCGTACGAAAGGAGTCGGCGGCGCGAAGGCGTACTTCCCTGCGGAACTCAAGTCGGAGGATAAGCTTGTTATCAAGATTGGGGAGGTCCTTGCCGAGCAGCCTTTCTGATCGCTTGTTGTGTAGTTATCCCCATATTATCATGACTTCTACTCTATGTAAATTCAATGTGGGTAGACAGTATCACCACGGCTCGGTAGCTGTATAAGTTTCATGCGTAATGATGAACGGCATTTTTTGAGTCTTCCTATAGCCGAAAGATCTAGTTGTCTGCGGATGGAATCGGTGGGGACGCCCCGTTTTCTGGGAATTTTCCCGATATTCATTTCGACTATCTTCCCATCTCGCAACGTGCAGCGTGAAGCGAGGCGTACTAGCTGCATTCTCGGTTTAATTCGACCCCTGTCAGAGAACCGGTGAGGTGAGCTACAGCAAGCTAGGCTAGAACAGCATTCTCTGCGAGATGATGTATTATGAAAGTTACTTAGTTCATCTTATGCACTCTTTTCACCAAACTGCCGATTGCTATCGTGGCTTTTTCACCATCTTGGACCCAGATCACTAAAACAAGCCTAACACTGAGGTATACGCTCCGCAATTGAGACATGATCGGGGCCGGGATCATCGGCACACATCCGGTGTTCAACAGTCTCATATTACCTTCCTATAATGACCTAGTGACAACAGCGTTTAGAAAATAAGAATATACGAATTGAATTAGACTTGGCTTCGCAGATCGTCGGGAAATTATTTCACGATCCAGATGTCAGATAGAGGTAAAATTCCTCACTGATCCGTATCATAAGCGATACGTGGGCCGGTGGAATCAACCGGGACATGACAACCGTCTCTCCGGCGTATCAAGAGATCTCCGCATAACGGCGTACGGAATCTGTGCGATACGATGTCAACCCAGGCGAGTGGCTACACCCGATCGACATCGATGTGGCTTCAATTGGAACTCGGGGAATCCTCGCTGTGGAATCATATCGATATCAAAATTTGTCCAACGGTGTTATTGACCTCCTGCCGACCAATCAGCAAAGTGAGGAGCACATGGATAGATGAAGATACGCTCCGGGGTTCTGAAGAGCCTCGCGCATATGGCCGAGGAGTGACGGCGGGTCTGCAACGGTCCGAAGCGAAGCGGGCTTTCTCTTCGAAACTGTCACTTGTCTCGGGTCTCGCACGTGGCTGAATGGCAGACCGACCCGGTCGATGAAATGAATACCCCAAACCGGCTCGGAGAAAGGCTGAGGTGCCGGTGCTGTGTTTGCTTCGCTCGGAGCCAGTCCACAGTTGAAACAGTCATGGGATGGGAGAACGCAAGGGGCAATACAATATGCACGAGGCATACCCACAGGCTATATCTATTAGACGATTCGGTGGATTTGGTCCCAATCGCATCTCATTCTGATCTTCGTCCCAGGGTTCGGATGCAGGAGCGATTGAATGCCATTCAGATCTTTTGATGGATCATGAGTACACGGCCGGGCTCCGCTAAGACCCACAGGGGAAAAGAGTGAGACACGAAGTCACATATGACACCAGACCGGAAGAATACCACATGGAAGAGTTCTCAAGGACTGCGGGAGATCGATACGGTGAGTAAACGGATCTGATGGAAGAAAAGGTGCCAGAGCTTCGAGTGACACACATTTATTTGACCATGACATGGAGATTGAACAGGGATGCGTGCATCACCAACGTATTTTCCCGATACAGAGCGCTAATTGACCAGTACCTGCCAGACGGGGCAGACGACGCTCAGCCACGTGGCGGTGGTCGATATCGTCCATCTAAGCATCGTCGGCCTCGTTGAGCAACCATGCCAGTCGAGATCGATAAGTATGGAAGAAGCTGATCGTAAGACGCTCCTGCAAATCCTAGGCACAAGATGCTGAGGGCCACTCACTTTAGCGCCATGAGTCGCAAACGACTTATTTCCTGGGGATTTGCGGATCGTGCAAGGCAGAAGACTCCGTCGCCATGTTTCAGCCCCGTCCAAGCCTAGGGAAGAGAGTAATAGCTCAAGTAAGTAGTATCAAGTGCGTATCCCGTACACAAGGCTTCATTGAGTCGTTTGAATTCCGATCTCGGCCTTTAGCAGCAAATCGGTGAGATACTCCAAATTCCAGGGAAAGCCTTTACGTGAACCAATACTTCGGGTATTCATTTAGTGTTTGCTTCGGTATTACGGATGACAGTTGCCAGAGTGCACTGGGAATTGGGGGTCCGTGGGGTAACATATCCGTGCTCTGAAGAATCAGTAACTGAAAATCACTGGAAAACAGACGAAATGCTGAATTTTCAAAAGTTGTCCGGACGTTGTAATCCAAGAAAAGATATTATTCAGATACAAGCCGTTTACCGTGGACGACCAACGAATTGCACAGGAGTCTGCGTCGTCGCGCTCGGGCTCGTCGGGATTGCAGTCTTATGTCAGTCAATGTTATGTTTGCACATATTTACTCGTGCGCGTCTCTAAAGGCGCTTAATTAGCTTCCGTCCCTAGCAGCGCTTTCGAATTCCGACATTGCAATGTTTGTCTCCTATCTTCCCTACGTTATAGCCTCCTGTTGCGCCCCAGCAGATATTCTAAACCCTCCGTAATTCCTGAAGCCCAAAATGCAGGGAACTGGTGGATTCGTGGTCACTGATGAAATGCGGAAGATTTTAAGCCGGCCTGGGCTTCTCAAAGCATTTAGCGGTGGACAGAGGTTGCGCAACTTATACCGGCAACGTGCGTACATGTCTCTCAGAAATTCCGCACCCGCCACTAATTCTCTCTCCAGAGTCTACAGGATTCGATCCGCAATTGCTTGATGAATTCGCATTGGACTGCTACCTCGGCTTTCACGACAAAGTCAAACAGGTCCGTTAGGTGTTTAGTTCGATAGTAACGTTGACCATTACTTTCAGATGGTGGACTCAGGTCGTGCTCCAGACCTCACTGGAACAGAAACCCCTTACGATTTTGGATATGCGACGCTCCTCATTGCAGGCGCTCAGCGTGCAATCCACCGTCCCGCTGAGACAGACTACCCCGCGACGCTGAAATTCCTTCTGGATAGTGGAGCCCCTCCAAATATTCCTGACATCGTGGGTCACAGCGCACTGCAGCACGCAACGATGAATCACATGGCACGTCTTGGCCTTTCGCGGATTCTACTTGAGCACGGTGCCGACCCGAATCACCGCAATCGTTATGGAGAGGTTGCACTGCTTATGGCGTTTCAGAACAATCAATACGAGGCAGTAGACCTCCTTATGGGGTTCGGTGCGGATCTTGATATCCCGGAAGCAGACGGGCACACACCAGCACAGGTGTTTTTGACATGCGGCCCGCAGGTGACGGCGGCGGTGCGGAAATGGATGCGTCGGAGAGCAGGAGAACAAGCCCCGATGGATGAGAAGAAGTGCGACGGGTGCCGCAAGACGGGCATCAGTCTCAAGCTTTGTTCGCGCTGCCACGCCGCACGGTATTGCACGACCGACTGCCAGCGTACGTATTTGACAGAAGCAGATGTCCTGTGTTTTCAAATATATTACCAGGTGCCCACTGGAAGGCCCACAAGCCGAGCTGCCATCCCTTCGACGCATCCAATACAGTCGTAGTCCAGCCGCGCTACAAGGACATTGGCAAACTGCGGTCGACCCCTGATATTGTGCGGCAGATGATCGGTATCGAGACGGGACCAGTACCGAAGAGCCACCAGCGTTCGGCACACGCGCCTCGGGTACGACCAGATGTGGGCAAGGCTCTGACTGTCAAGGTGCAAGTGCCGTTCGACCCCTTCGGCCTTCAACCGGAAAACGCGGTATCTGGAGACCTTCTGGTATACACCAAGAAACGTGACTTTGTGTGCATGATTGTCAGAAGCGACGATCCGGTGGCGTATGACCGTGTTATGGGCGCTGTCCGCATGAAGGGCGTCGGTGGTGCAAAAGCGTACTTCCCGGCTGAGCTGTTGTCCAAGGAGAAGCTCGTCATCAAGGTTGGAGAAGTTCTAGCTGAACAACCATTCTGATAGGCTCGTTCTTGTTCTTTAGTCTCCTGTCTTTGTCCTGCTTCAGACGAGCGTCATTTGCATCTATAGCCTGTTACGATTCACTGCCTCTCCAAGCGATGTGTCCGCGACTGTCAATTACAATGTCCTATCATAATGTGTGCCTGACGGCGTTGAACACTTCAAGGTCCTTAGTGCTTGATGTTGCGCGATGTCCTTGGCACTGAGGGCATAAGGCACCCTGAGTGCGGTGTCAATATGGTGGCGGTGGCGGCGGCGTCTAGACGCCAATCTTGGGAGGCTATGCGACTTGCCGGCATCATAAGAAGGCATATGACAGCACCAGTGCAGGCGCTAACAATCATGTTATGAGCTCGCTCAGCGATGGCTATGCTGCTCGCAGTTTCGCAAGACATATCTACTCGGCTCTGACTCTCCAGAGCCCATGTATTCTCGCAAAGAAGATTCGTTTGACGGCGACTCGTTCGTCCACCTATCCAGTCCTACGTCTTCGTCGATCTCTGTCGCGTCCTCATGTCCGTCTAGCCCAAGCCGCCAACATGCTCTGCGCGGTACTCCTGTGACTAGGTACTCAACATTGTTGCCACGTCGCAGCCTCCCAAAGCGTCTCGTTCTTCCCGCAGTACAGGAAGACAGATGGCAGCGTACTCGCGAGGTAACTCTGTTCCTCTGTTTGCTCACGGTACGTGATGGCTGATATTGGCGCTGTTCCGCGTAGAGGGTCGCTCAAGCAGTATCTAGTGTACTGAGAGCGGCTCAGAATGATATGCATGACATGATTCGTCTTCTAGTTGAAGGTCAATCCATCTCCGGGCTGCAAGAAACTGCTCGCACGTTACTGGGCATGATTTGGGATGCGCTGCAGCTGATTGATGTGTGTCCCACTCAATTACAGGGGGTTTTTAAGCCTAATATCAGTACATCTGAACAGGTTAATAAGCCGGAGTGCACAAGTTTAACTGAGCGATGTGCTTCTACGCTACTTTCGGTACGACAAGAGCTCGCAGACTTCAGCGGCGATGTGGAGAAGGCCTTCCATGCGCCCTTGACAAAACTGGTCTCGTAAGTCTTCCTACTTTTCATTCGTGGTTATCACTGAGATCACTCTGAATAGCACATTCGTGCTGGTTCATAGCTATCTGCAAGTTCACTGCCAGCACCAGCCGTTAAGGCGGCATCTTCCACGTGAAGAGGATCGTCGTGCTCTTTGGGCATGCAACAAGGCTCTTGATGATGCGTTAGGGATGTTCGACGTGCGTAACACTGTATCACAGCCTTTTCTTTGATTTTCTCATTTCAAATCCTACAGCACTCTGTACGACTTCGCACATTGAAGCTCATGCTGAGCGCAGAAGAACAGCGACGAAGAGATACAGAAGACGAGATCCAGTGGATGTTGAAACCATTTCCGGGAACGACCCTCCTTACGGGCCTTAATACCGCTCAGTCGTCCACGGCATCAGACCAGATTCTGACCCCTCCTGCCACGGACCCGTCCGCGTCGCCCTCAGGTGATCCTCAGGAAGCTACAGAACTGGTGGATTCACCCACTGAAGAGGTACTTCCAACTGCTCAAGATACTTTCGTGGCTGACATATAGAAGTGGTCTGCGTTGGAGGGTCTTGTGGCACAAGCAATCCAACGTCGGGACACAGGTGCTACAATCACACTCAGAAGAGTGCCATCTCAAAGAGAATTCAAAGTCCTCGTAGAGCAATCTGGAGACGAAACGGTGAAAGCCGCTATTGAGCTTCTAGACGAGGTCTGTTGTCCTTTCCCGTTACAAAGATTTTGGTCCGTCTCTTATCGCGACGCTCTGCAGTTTTTGGATTCCTTGGACGAAGATGACAGCTACCGTCGTAGACTCAGCTTCGGGATACTGAGGAGTCTTTGTGTCAAGCACAATACACATCCCACGTCATTCATTCTTCCATCTTCGTCCGTTTGCAGACTCAGCGATCACCCGGAGGCTCTTGGAGGATCTGCTCAGGTGTGGAAAGGCCAGTACGAAGGTCGCACTGTTGGCATCAAAGTATTTCCAGTTGCTAGTAGAGATGCTATGGATTCAGCTATCCTGAAGGTATGTAGCTCCGAGCGCATTGAAACTAGTGCTTACACGGCACTAGTCTTTCTGCAAAGAAGCAGTGGTTTGGAAGTACCTTCGACATCCGAATATCACGCCGTTCTATGGTGTCAACACAACTCTGTTCCCGCTGTGTTTTGTATGTGAATGGATGACACGCGGAACGATCACCGTATACCTGAAGCAATCACCAGGAGCAAATCGGATTAAGCTGGTGAGATCTCGCTAGCACCCAAATTCGTGCACGACTATTGTCTTACAATGGTGGATCTCAGCTGACAGATGTCGCAGAAGGTCTGGCGTATTTGCATGATATGGGAGTGTTGCATGGTGATCTCAAAGGCGTGAGTGAACACTGATGGCGAGCCCTCAATGCCCTTCGTGACATGAATTTACAGGCAAATATCCTCGTCAACGACGCTCGTGACGCCTGCATATCCGACTTTGGGCTCGCAGCCATAAGTCATGATAGTCAGATGAACTTTCTAACCGAGTCATCTGTCGCTGCAGGTTCTACCCGTTGGATGCCACCGGAAATCCTCGATCCGGAAAAGTTTGGCTTGGACAAGTCCTATCTTTCCAAACAAAGCGACATGTACTCATTCTCGATGGTGATGTGGGAGGTAGGGATTCAACTGAACGAGTGGCTGGTCACTTGACAAGGCATTATATAGGTCTTCACGGGGCTGGCCCCGTTCCATCAGTTCCTACGCGACCCAACGGTTATTAATAAGATAATGTCCGGCGCGAGGCCGCAGCGTCCATCTCGTGCAACTGCTCTGGGCCTATGTGATGCGCTCTGGTCTCTAATGGTGCAATGTTGGTCCGAACGATGGCAAGATCGTCCAACGATTGCTACCGTACTTGACCAATTCCATTGCCAACTCTCGGAGGCCTACGAGGCGCCTCAGAAATGGCCACTCATCACGGACTAATCCCCTTATACGACATGTGTCTATAGAGCACAGGATACATATACCCTGCCGACGCGATTTCATAGTGCATAAAACAGATGTTTAATATTTGCAACCCCTATGCCACGATTTTCCAGTACATACGCTCTACGTCAGACCACTCGGGCTTCTCAGGACCTCGTTGGGCAATTAATAGAATGTGGTTTTCCGAGTTGTCCCCGACTTTGACGAGAGGAGATGATAGCTTGCTAGTCCTTGCCCTCGGCTGCGCGCACCGCGCTGAGCGCTTCCAGCCTGTCTTAGATCGCATCCCGGCTAAGGCTATTCGTCATGGGGTGACACAGCTCCTCGTGTCGCATGGATAATGGCTCGTGTGCAGCTCGGGGATCGAAACGGAGTCACTTATTCCAAACAGGAAAATGACGCCACGGCTACATAGCAGCCCGCGGCCCGATTCTTCGTGAAGAATGCTTGTGTCGAGCTTCGTGGAGAGATTTAAAATGCCGGTTGGTACGTTACATAGGATGCATTGTTGGACCCTTCTCCGGTATTCAAAGAGTACGCCTCCAGTTGCCCGACACACACCATCCCCACTCTGCCGCCGGCTCCGATCGCTCACGAGGCGGCACCGCGGGCATCGTCCCCCGCATTGTGGTCTCTACTCACCATTGCACGTCGCTCCACAACGCTTCGCTGAATGACTGAATGGCGCGGACTGCTACGACGACTCCTTGTTCTCTGATCAAAACGGGAAAGAGGGCCGGAAAGGGAAGGCCGCGATCGGCGCGTATTGTGTTGAAGCAGCGCTCGACGATCGGTGACGTCGCGTGCGCGGGACCGCCGGCACGCCCATGAGCACAGTAGTGGTGGCCGCGAGAGTAAAATACGATGCTTTGGAGACCGAGAGGACCGAGGCAGATGCATCGTGCTGTTGTACATAAGTCGAGATGTCATACTATCGTGTTTCGGCGGCGGCTGCTATGGGCGCTTATCGAAGGGGTCGAGCCTCAGAATGGAGTCGGCAGTCCGGTGAATTCTTTCAGAAGCTGGTGGCAACGTAGGTGCTCGTAGGTGAAACGAATATTGCGGAGGATACGTGGGAAGATGGTTCTCGGTCGTCGAAAGGGAATTCTGTCAGCTGATTGTGGTGTGGAGGAATCAGGATCCAGGAGTTATGAGAGTACTGGTGGCTGCGAACTACTGGCACGATTTAGCGAGCGTAACCCGCCATCTGCTCGAGGTAAGCCGGACCTTATGCATCCGTAGAATTGAAGTGTAGAGTCTTTTGAGATGCACCACTTTTTTCAAGGGCCGCACTTCGTCTGTGTGCTTGCTCTCAAGTGGATCGTCGTAAAGTGCCGGCAGTTAGCAATATTGTATCGCATGCATATGCAAGGATTGATAGTCCGTAGGAAGATTGCCCTGCGAATCGTCACAGATCGCAACACGATGTGTTTCTTGAAAGACCGGAGCCGTCTGTGGCAATTGGGCGGCACTCGCCAGAGATCCGTGGGGGCCAGGATCTGGCGGCGATCGGACAGATCGCAGCAGCCGATCGGCAAGCTCCGGCAACTCATGCGGCACGCAGGAGCGCGCGTGGGCCAACTCTCTTCGAGTCTTCTCTCGCGCGCATCTTTGCCAAATCGAGCAGTCCCGCCTTTTCTCGACTTCGCCCGCATGCGCGCAGTATTGTTGTCGTCGAAGAAGGCCGCTTTCCCATGGACACCGAGCTGGACAGCGCTTCCGGACGGCTGCGCAGCGGCGGGTCCGGCGCTGCGATGCTAGGGCAGACCTGGGTGGCTGGCAGTGGGCATGTGGGCTGCCTCGGTCACCGAGCCGGGTCAGCCGGCCGTGCGGGAGGAGGCTGGCAGCCGGTGGTTGGCCCACTGCGAATCGCCACTGGCTGAGGTGGGGCGCACTGTGTGCGGCGCTCTGGCAGGAAGCTCGAGGATCGCGGGCGTATGGAGAGGGAGACGCGATGGGCTGACAGGCGGCTGAGCGACGGTGGCTGCCATACGGGGAAGGAAGTGCGGGCGCGGTGGCGTGCGAAGAGGGTATTCGGTGCTGCTGCTCGCTGGTGCTGCACATCCATCGCGGAACATCGCACACATCAATCGAGCTAACCTCGGGACTCGACGCTGTTCGCGCTGGGCCGGCACTCGAGCCGGAGCGTTAGAGTGCGGTGGGCAGGTCAGAGAGCGCAGCGTCAGCCGGGTGCACCCACCTCATCCGGTCCTACCTCCGCGGAAGCCGCATCCTTGCGCCCTTGTCTCCCTCCCCAATCCCAACTATAAGTACTGCGGCTATTCAGAACAGCCCGGTTTCTTCGCACTTTACGTGGCCAGTGCGCAGTGACACCGCTCCCGTCGCACACCTCACTGCCACTTCCCGCTTGCAAACGCTAACTGCACTCGACATTGTTTCCGTCCCGACGTCATGGATCCCCGCAACAACTCATCTGCCGCGAAAGGTTCGCCTCCTATGTCACCTCAGCGGTCCTCTCCCTCTTCCATTACTCCCTTCACCGGCGCGCGCGACCATTCGCCGCTCAATCCTGCGTCGAACGACACCACACCCAAGCTCGGCGTCACTCCTCTGCCATCCACCGATGGTCCTGCGAGTCCAGGCGCTTGCCCGCCCATCGTCGTCTCCCGTCTCCGCGGCCTCTCGACCTCGACCATCCGCCCCGATACCACTGCAGGCCTCACGCGAGTCGTGTCCAGCCCAGCGGGGCCCGCGCCTTCGCTCGCCGCGTCCATCCACTCTCTCGACGCCGACGTCCAGAGCCTCTACTCCCCGCGCATCCGCGCGTCATCGTTGCCGCACGGTGCCTCCTCGTTCGATGCCTCCGCGACCGCCGACACCCGCGCGCGCTCGCGGAGCCCGTTCCGCCACCCCGCGTTCACATGGAGGCAGCGGCCGGAGCGCGCGCAGACGCCGCCCAACGGGGTGCCCGTGACGTGGTGGACGTCAAACGAGACCGAGACGCGGCCCTGGTTTGCGGTCGAGCGGCGGCAGCGTACCGTGCCGCAAGAGCAGACGGAGGGATGGGTGCGCACGCGCCAGGTATGTGTCCGCCTGTTCGTTGCACATTCACCGCGCTCATTCGTGGTACAGAAAGTCGCACAAGCTAGCTCCAGTGTGCTCGGGACCGCGCTGGACGTGACCCACGAAGCCCTTACCGTCGGCGTTGAGCTGGTTCAGTTCGCGCCTGTCCTCGGCTTGCAGGAGGTGGCTCGCGCACTGCTGGGGATCTGGGATTCACTTCAGGCCGTCGATGTGAGTATTCTCAGCCTTTTTGCTCCATATGTGGGCCCTGCACGTGGCTGGGTCTTGGAACGTTTGCCTCAGCTGGAGGATGACATCCCGTTTTGGAAAATCTGTGCCGCAAGCCTCTGGGCGCTACATTTTATTTCCACGTGATATCGGCGCTTGTGGCTCAGCTGCAGAGCCGCGCGTCTGAGCCCTTGTATATTGAGGAGGACAGATGACTGACGATAGCTCGATAGTTGAACCGCATGGCGTGTCTGCGCCTTACAGAGCGCTGTGCGACGGTGCTCATCTCCGTTCGCGAGGAGGTCGCCGAATCTGGAGACCAGGTCGGCGAAGAGCTGCGGCAGCCAATCATGCGGCTTATTGAGTGCGTTCATCACCGTCACTTCGGAAAGCACAGGACTTAGATCATCTATGGATTTGCAGAGCCTTTGCGCAGGTGCATTGCTTCCTTCAGAAGCAGAATCACCGCCCGTTCCTCAAGCGGTATCTCAAGCGTGACGAGATCCGCCGCGCACTGCGCGGCTGCGACGATGCTCTTGACGATGCGCTTGGGATGTTCAACCTCTCGATTCAAATTCGCATCCTCAAGCAGGTCCTCAAGGCAGAGGAGCAGCGCCAGGCGGATTCGCGCGCGCTGATCGAGCGCCTCATGCGCACGCCGTCTGGCGCCGCCCTCTTGGGCGAGCCTCTTCCCTCCGCCGCGAGCCCGGTCCGTCAACTTCCCGAGCCCGTGCACAACCTTGCCATCCCCTTCCCGTCCTCACCAGAGACATTACCACTCCCGGCCGCTGTGTCTGGTCTGCCCCTCTCTGACCTCGGGAGCTCAGCCACCTCCGAGCAGATCCGCACCGCTCTGCGCACGCTGTCAGCTGAGCAGGACGCACACGATACTGCGCACGACACTGCAGACCTGCGCGCGCTGCTTCGCGGCGCGCTACAAGCTAATAATGACGTCGCGCTCCTCAAAGTTCTGCAGGTCAGCCGC
The DNA here is from genome assembly GCA_001687445.1 of Obba rivulosa. Taxonomy (NCBI): domain Eukaryota; kingdom Fungi; phylum Basidiomycota; class Agaricomycetes; order Polyporales; family Gelatoporiaceae; genus Obba; species Obba rivulosa. The sequence goes on along the minus strand of KV722428.1, from coordinate 42,762 downwards.
GACGAGATGCCAGAGGCGATCAAGACGCTTCAGCGTGCGCTCGAGCGCGAGGTCGAAAAGGAGCACCGGGAGGAGGACGAGGCTGTCCCTGCTGTCGCCGCCGAGCCGCAAGCCGACGTGTCCGTCGCCGAGACAGTTGTTGGTGCGAGCGAGGGTACGCAGACGGTGGAGCGCGCGGCCCTCGTGCGCGCGCAGACCTCGAACTCGAGCCGCAGCTCTGCATCACGGAGGACGCGTGACACGCTCGACCGCGAATTTATGGAGACGGGGATCGACGCGCTGCGGCGGCTGAGCGGGCTCGAGGTGTCGCTGCCGAGCTGGACGATCACGCGGTACGAGGTTGACCGCGAGGAGAAGATCGGGATCGGGTTCTTCTCGGACGTGTACCGCGGGACGTGGCGCGGGAAGACGGTCGCGATCAAGGTGCTCGCGGAGACGACGCCGCGGCAGCTGTTCGTTCACGAGGTCGGTTGCTGCTTACTCGGCTAGAACGGGAGGGGATGCTGATGATCCTGACGTGATAGGTGGAGATCTGGAAGTCGCTGCAGCACCCGAATGTGCTCGGGTTGCTTGGCGCGTCGTCTGCGTCGAGCGACCCGCCGTGGTTCTTCGTCAGCCCGTACCTCAAGAACGGCAGCTTGCCCTCGTACCTCCGCGGGACGCCCAGTCTCGATGGTATCGACCTCCTCCGCATGATCCACGAAATTGCGAGGGGCATGGCTTACTTACATGGACGTGGGGTCTTGCATGGTGATCTGAAGGTACGCTGAAATTCTTCGCGGTGCAGATCTGGGGCTAACAAAGTATGAAGGGTGCCAATGTGTTGATTGATGATAGGGGGCATTGTATCATTTCGGACTTTGGACAGAGCGAGATGAGGTCGGAAGCGTATCGCATCAGCGGAACGGATCTGCCTCGTGAGTATCAGACTGTTCTCTCAATGGCTAGAAAGCTAACTGGCGAGTCTCAGACGGTACTCTCCGCTGGCAGGCGCCGGAGCTCATGTCTGGCCAGAGCGAGCTGACGCACGAAGTTGACGTGTATGCCTTTGCGATATGCTGCATCGAAGTCCTTACGAAAGGCAGCATCCCGTGGCCGCTGGCTGACGACGACGCCGTGCGGCACTTCGTACTGAGTACGTCATTCTTTCTTCTCGGAATTTGACCCAGTTGTTCATTCGCGCCGCAGACGAGAACATGCGTCCTCAGGTCCCCCTCATGAGATCGTGGAGCCTGCAGCTTTCAGACCTTCTTAACCGGTACTGGCACCGTGATCCCGCTCACCGTCCGCCCTTCGCTCAGATCGAACACGACTTGAGGCAGCTCCGTGCGCAGTACGGCAGCGATCTCCGCGACTCTCCGCGTCCACCAATCGCAACGGCGATTTCGGACGAGTTCGAAACACGCAAGTCGCCTGATATGCGGCCCAGGCCGGATCTACCCACCCTTCCACGTAAGCTTCGAACTTTACTGATCCCAATCACCTTTGGCTGACTACGACCCCCAGCCGATACCACCCAAATTTCCTTTGGAAGCTTGGAGACTTCGTCGAGCGAAGTCTCGTACGAGACTGCGCATGGAGAAATCTCGCCCGCGCATTCGAGCCTCCCCAGCCAGGAGGTGCACATCACAAGTCCGTCTGCGTCGCCCTTGGGCAGCAGCCGCATGTCGATGGTCTCCCTTTTTGATTCGATTGATAGCCAGTCCGAGGACGGGTTCCCGCTGGAATCTGGGTACGAATCCCCGCCCCCGGCGGATGCGCACCTCGAGGAGACGCGCAACGAGCGTCGGTACCGGATGCTTCTTCAGCATGAATTCCATCCGTCTTGTGAGTCCCGCCTTCTATCTGCACTTGCGGAAAAGAGGGCTAATGGTAACGACAGTGACGCTGCCGCTGTGGTGCCCGTCCCCGGTCGCGCTGGGCGCGGTGGGCTACCACGAGAAACCGTCGGGCAAGTTTGTTACGCTGTTCAACTCTTTCCGGCCCGGTGAGACGAGCGGTGGTGTTGCGTCCGACATTCCGTCGTTGTTCGGCTATGGCCCGGTCACGACCGGGAATCAGCCGCAGAACAAGCGCAACGTCGCGCAGCGTGGGATGGACATGATTCAACAGTGGCTTGGTGTTCGCAGCAATGGGTGAGTGTTCTCGGCACCCTGGAATGCATCTGACTCACACTCTGGTACCTCCAGTCGCAGCGTCAGCAGGCGTTACTCCTCGCCGTTGCGTGCTGGACACAAGGCTGCGCACCTCTTCACAGAGGCGACGGTGTATCGGTATGTCGAGGACCTTGCGACGCCAAAGAAGTGGTTCAACGCAAACGTGGATCGTATCCTCGAGCTATACGGTGCAAAGCACCAAATAAGCCGCGAAGATCTCTATCTTGGTAAGCAAAATCTGTTGCATACGGGTATCGTGCTCGATATTGATCTCTCTGCCTGCAGTGATCGGTACGCTAGACGCGCAGGATCACGCACTGTTCGTTAGCCACAGCCATCCTGATAGCCAGGTATGTGTTGTGCGCACTCGTTGTAATTATTCCACTCACCGGGGCTATGTATAGGTTAACTTCGATGTCTATTCGGCTCCACAAAAGGGCGAGCCCTGGGGTCAGCTAACGACCACTGACCTCGCTGCGTCTATTGGCAGTGGTCCCATCTATCACGAAGAGCCCGCAGGCGGTGCTCAAAATACGAGCAAGATTTCGTCTTTCAGCGGCCGTACTCCCTGGGATACGGTGCTTATTGCTCGTCTCCGATTCAAGCCAGACGCAGCTGAGCCGACGTCGTTGTGATTGTGTATACCTTGCTGCGAGGCCATACCCCAAGCAATTCTCTATATCTCTGAATCAATTCTGCTCATCAAACAAGGTCTTGGACATATCAGCATCATCTTCACACCCATCGCATACATTCGTTCTCCAGCATACATTACCATCGGATCGGATTGTTCTTACCACGTGTCACGGACGTTTCGGATTGTTCAGATGAATAACTTATCTCGCAATGTATTGTATATCATCGGCAATAAATGCCTTAAGTGCAGCTTTTTTAGTATTGGCGATCAAAGCTGTATGGAGGGTGTTTCTTCCAACAATTGGTTCATTACCTCACAGCAGTCAACGCTAGCAATTCTGGAGCTAATTCTTGGTTGGATTTCAATAGCACTATAGGGAGTTCACTGTCTTTGCAATGAACTATAACTTCTGTATTTTTTTGAGAAAGCAGCAATGTTGATGATGGATCGTGGCAGGTCCTCCGCATCGGCGGTGCCAACATCCTGCAAAATATTTAAAGTATCCGGCACATCACCGTCAATCGCCTTATCGTGGAATTTATTTGTTCGGTAGCGTGGTCGCCTCCCCATAACCTCTGCAGCAACGTGTCTGTTTTCTCTCGTGTATCCAGACGTACATCAGTGGTGTATCAACGACCAGGATATTTGTTGCATCACAATTCTTACAGTCTTTTGAGAGTCAACATTCTTTTGAGTCTGCCAGATATGAGGACTTGGTTTTTCATATTGAATGCGATTTTACATGGCTTATGATGACCTGCGGTACCGTAGGGCCAACACACTACGATGCTGCCACCTTTCGTGCTTCGTTGCATATTCATGCGGTCTTGAGACAGTGCATCGAACATTACGCGGTCTGTTTCCTTTTTGTCTGAACACGGAGTCTGTGTCCGATCGACATCTCCGTATTACGCGACGTTCAGGCGACCCCTGCCCACTTGGGGCCTAATTCGACATGGATAGCGCACCAAACGAGCTTCTGGTTGAAATATTTCTCCGCCTACGGGACATGTGTCACGCATGGGATTACAAGGGCAATCGGAAGGTGCGGGTCATTTACGTCACTGGCGCACGGTAGCTCTCTCAAGTACTATCCTCTGGTGGGACATCGTACGGTCCGACTATCATCCCAGGGACATCGACTTTCTGCTGGCGAGTCTGGAGCGGTCTCAAGATGCGCCAGTGAATATTCAAGTAGCACCTTGCGCTCGCGATGCATCCCTATCCATGATTTTCGACTATAATGACATTATAGGAGGGCATGCACACCACATACGCCGGATGGCAATCGACTTGCGTAGTATCCACGCCTTGATCCTGCCTTCCTTAAACTACCTCATGCCTCGACTGGAGGCGCTTTCGCTGGGCGATATGATATACCTTTCCAGTGATGACATTAGCTGCCTACGCCTGGTTTGGGATCTGAACAGGCACCCTGTCTGCATGATTTGGAGGTCGACCCAATCCACGCACCCTGGAGTCTACCGCCTACTGTTCTCTCCTGCCTGACACGCCTCACCATCCGATCGCATTTTGGGTGGTGCGATCCAGCACTGTTGCCTACATTAGAAGAGTTTTACTGCATGCTAGCGACGTGCACTCAACTCTAATCCCTTCAGGTCGGGAATACGCTTCCCCAGACGGTGGCCCAACTCAATTTGCAGTCCTATACATACGGCCATCAGGAGAATGTTGCGTTGGCTTACCGCGCTTCTCGAACCTTTTTGGGCTTGTCGGTGGCTCGCGCAGCCTTTCGTGCCCCGCAAAGCCGAAAAAGCGCCTAAAAGTGGCGCAAAAAGCATCAAAGGGCGCGCAAGCAAAATCGATATTTTCTTGGGATATCATATCTCACTTCCAGCGCTCCGTTCTCTCAGTATATTCGACTCTCCTTCGGGACTGAACCAACTCCTGTCCCATATTGGTCTCTCCACCGTCAATCTCGTGAGGCTTACGTTGACGACATCCTACTTCGACGAAGATCTCGAAAGAGGGGAGTTCGCGAAAATGGTCACGCAGATACTAAACCTGCGCGGCCCGGCATCGCCACACCTCGTGAGCATCGCGGGATGACGATCAAATTGCAGAATCCAAAAGCATTGGATGACCCCTGCGTCGCTTACAGTCATGGTGCGCCCTGCCCTGTCCCTGTGACAAAAGGAGGAAGCATCCCTTTCCATGCAGCTAGTCCCACACGAGCTCTCCCTGGTGACGCCCGTGCAAATATTCCACCGTTTGCTCTCGTTGAGCACAGCGCAGTCCAAACTCACCTGCGAGGGACTGCACATCTATTATTGGGATGAGGATGATGGCGACATACAAGACATTGGGCCAGAGGGCTGGCACATAATGCTCCTCAGCGTCCCACATGTTACGACACTGGAGATCAACGGCTACCCCATTCTCGTGCAAACCGTGCTGGGAGCGATCACCCTTCCGCACTCCGGAATAGATCCGCTGGAGGGGGACGCCCTGTTCAATGCTCAGGCGCTTGTGTATGTGCCTCGCAGGTGACAAAGTCAGTGGAATCAACGTATTGTCCATACTCCTCGCTCTGCATAGCTGCGCCGCTCTATATACATGGATGGACCTGCGTTTGGACACCTTGTCATTGACGCTACTTGTGGTATGGGACGAACCCGGCGCCGCGTCAATCAAGACACTACGTGATGACATACTCAAAAGTATGAAGAGCATGGTGGACAAGCTCGTCTACTGTGAGTATCGCAGCATTTCATGACCCAAGGACATTAGTACGGAATGCTCGGGGGCAAAATCTACATTGTCTAATACACCTACCACCACCCCAAAGTTATAATGATACCAGAATAATAAGGTACACTGGACTACCATCTGACTTCATCTAGCTGGAGACGAGCCCGCCGATCCCATCCAGCCCCTCCGCCAATGGCCGGACAATCTCCAGCCCCGCCACACGGCGCTCCTCGACCACCCCACCCAGCGCATCCTCCCACCAACGCGCTTCCGGCGGGACAGCGCGCCAGCCGCCCGTGAAGAACGCGCGGAGAGTAGAGAGACCCGGCCGCTCCTTCACCGGCTGCTTCCCTTTTCCACTATCGGTGCCCGTGTGTGCATCGGATGCCGATCCCGACGAGGAGGGCTCCAGCCAGTCCACCCCGCGCAACGCCAGAACGTGTTTCCAGTGGGGCGGCGGGTTCGTGTGCGAGTAGTCTTCTAGAGTCTCGCCTCCAGATGCCGAGGGCGGCGCGCAGAACCCGTCGCATGCGAGCGCGAGCGCAGGCGGGACGGTGATGCGGCCGATCTTGAAGCACATTGCGGAGAGCGCGACGCAGTGACGCGTCGCGCCGTCTGGTTCCGCGGGGAGCTCGGGTACGGGGCGGGAGTCGCTGTTTGAGTGCCCGTTGACGTGGGTATTTGAATGACCGTTCGCATGGCCGTTTGAGTGTCCGTTACCGTTAGCATGGCCACTTGAGTGGCCGTTTGCATGCCCGTTCGAGTGTCCGTTAGCATGGCCGTTCGCGTGTCCATTTGGACGAGCATGGCCGTTTCCGTGGCCGTTCTCTGCGGCAGGGGTGGCGGTACCAGGCGTGGACGTACCGGTGGTGAGCCCGTCTGCGGGAGTGTGCATAACGGGATAGGGCAAAGAGCCGGACGCAGGAAGCGCCGAGGGCTCGGATGAGGGCAGGGGGGACCTGAATGTCTTGGCCTTGGACTTGGACTTCCTCGGCGGAGTGACCCAACGCGTTGCGATGTAGACCTAGGTATCTGTAGTGAGACGGGTGGAGGAGAAAGAGGAAGTAGGGGGAAGACTCACCCATTTCGAGTCCCAGGCGACAATGCTCACGCGCATCTCGTAGCGCGACCCAATAGGGATCTCGCGGTAGAATTTGAAGTGCGTCGCTGTAGCATGGACATGAATTATGATGAAGATGTGCAAGGAATGGCTCCTACCGCCAAGCGCCATCCATCCGCCGGTGCGGAAGAAAGTCGGGCACGCCGCAAGCCCGTACTTGAAGCGCGCTGCGTCGAGGATCTTCATGAAAGCTCGGTCAGACACAGATCATCGAACATAAAGACGCCGCATACCTTGGCATAGCAAGAATTGCTCAGATGCATGTTAAAATCGCAATCGTCCGGCCCTGCAGGGCCGTGGAGAACGCATGTCAGACAAGCACACGACCGACAAGCTGAACGCCACACTCACCCGCCCAGGTGCGGTACCGGACACAAAGCTCAAATGGATTTTGACCAACGGGAGAGAGCTCGTCGTGCCAACGAGAGAGTAAAACGCGCCGAATAGAGGCAGGTTGGAGGGTGAGGAGCAGGCGCAGGCGCAAGAAGAGGTACTTGAAGCGCAGCTGGTAGACGGGGAGAAATACTCGAACTACAATCCCAAAATTAAACGTCACATTCTCTGAGCATGCAGCACAAAGCAGCAAGACACACTGTGCCATGAAAGAGGCCATGAACGGATACTGGCGAGGAAGAGGGCAAGGACGACTGTCTTCAGAGCACGCAAGGTGAGAGCGGCGAGCGTGGACGTGGCGGGAAGGCGGAGAACGAGGGAAGAGAGACGAATCAGAATGCTACCCGTCGGCGACGGGCGCGACAGTGAGCTCGGTGGTGTGCTCATCGTTCTCAACGATGGCGGCGATCTAGCGCCCGGAGAGCTGTGGACGGCACTCCGAGGCGGCCGGCTCTCGGCGATGGTGATTACCGGGCGCTAATACTTTTCCTCAACACTGCGACCTACTGCGTGCGATTCATCCGCAAATGTTCATTCAAATGTCTCGCTTCCTTCGTCAGTCAGTCGATGCACAAGCTTGAGCGGTGAACTTGTCGTTCTTGTACTTACTGGAGCTCTGCTTGGATACGTGGGATCATCGAGATATGTCATACTCAGGGCTAATGCGGGATCGACAGGGTATTTGGATTGGATATTCAGGGATTCAAGTCTGGCAGGTTTCTGACCCTGCCAAAGCCTTCGAACTTCTCCTGTGCTAGGAACACTGGCTGCTATCACTAGAGTCGTCTGATCTCAGACGTGACCTCATGTGTACAATCCTCGTGTCTCAGGGGCTACGACTTGCTCGGTCGAATGCATAAACAGAGTCATGAATCTGGAACGGTTAAGCCATGCTGCCAAACTGCAGCCACAATATTCTTGTACTCACCCAACTCGCTTCTCCGCAAGATGGTCTAGGTGTGTTAATATAGAGGACAAGCCAGTGCTGAGCCGCACAACCGCATGACGCGTTTCATCGTCTCCACGAATCTCGATGTGCGCAGTATTCAGCGTAATGTGGTACTGCGAACATCTATCGGTTGTTGAGGTGAGAGTACTCGCGCACTTCGGTTGCCACAGGAGTATTGATCAATGCAGCTCAGCGTCTCGACTTCAGCTGCAATATAGATAAGTGGCATAGCGGGCAGAGATCAATAGTAACACGGATAAGACCGACCAACGCTCTGACGGTATGGTGTTAACCATTGTATGAGGCGTACATGTAGAATTTCCTAAGGAAACATCAGTCGGGACGATGCAATCATAATGGATACTGCGTACATCTTCCACGGATGGAACCAGGATAGCTGATGATGATTCGCACGGCTCCAAGTCCACGGTCAGATCTGAAAACATCGAACGGAGGGTAAGCACTTACATCTAACCCGCACTCCTCGCGGTTCTCGAAATGTCGACGACTCTCATTCCGAGACATGCTGACAACCTCCACTTTGTCGACTAAGCCCTCTAAATTACCCTCTTCAATAACCATAGCTCTTTGGCCTTCGTTGTCGAAAGGGGCTTTGAGAACCAAGCTTTCTAAGCGATGGTCGCACTTCACACGAGACGATAGGCATTCCTCGAAGGTTCGATCAGGCACTTGGGACCCATGAACAACAGTGCGCGAAGAGCGCCGTCGAATGGTTCATTGAAGTCCCTGAGACTGTCTGGGTCCAGCAGGTCGCGGTTCATGAAGCTGATGCGAATTGGAATGTAGGAGGAAGCATCGCGTAACGTGCGGGAGGACCGGCACTGGATATCTCCCGACCATGTCATGACGGTCCAGTCGCTCATCCACATCGCGATACATTCAATGTCCACGATGGCTTCAGTGCCCCCGAGCCTGGTCCTCGATTGAGGTGCATACCTCTTGTGGGCACGAGTTATTGCCTCTGATACAACATCTCCCCCACTACCGCAGTAGGTGGAGATTCCAGAGAAAGCTCCCTGAGTCGAGGAGGGTGCCCGAGAATGGGACTAAAGCGTTGCTCGACTCGTTCCAAGGAGTTGCCCTCATCGTCCCAATCAGAAATCTGTGTTATATCGTATCCTGGGAGGGCATGCAGCGTCAAGTGCTCCAGCTGCGGGAGCGCGAACTTCAGGCTGGCAAGGAACCGTGAAGATCCACATGGCCGAAGCTCCAGACGGCGTATGTGATATGCGTGGGCTTTCACGAGGTCCAGCAAACGAGGTGTGATGTGCATATCCATCGAGATTTTCGATTCAACGGAGATAGTGGCTGGTGTATCTCCTGCTCGGTCTGGATACATACCCGCTTGTGCGACATCCTCTGTATCTTCTTTCGATATTATCACCACCGACCACAGGGCAGACGATGTGAGCGCGGTCGTACGCCAGTGCTGGCAGACTCGGGTTAACCCAATCCAGGACATAGGCGCAATGTTCTTCGCATCCCGAACCTCCGTAAAGATCCGGACCAACGTCTCGTTTGATAAGCGATCCGTCATTGTCTGCACAATGAGTTCCACTTAAAGCGGGGCGGTGGCAAAATCACAGTTAATGAAAACGCACGGCACTGTGATCGAAGATTGATCAACTTCGCCAGATCTTTGTGGTAACAGCCATGTAGCCTTGAGGGATTCACTACACCAGAGAGTTGAAGGACAGTCGCGACCAATACGAGATACGTCCAACTCGCAAGAGTGCTGATCAGCTCCATGGCAACATCATCGAGCGTCTGGTGCATCTGGCCTGAAATCTCGCTAGAGCTAATTGATGTCGCCGCAGCCGCCGGGCCAGTCGCAGTCTCAAGGAGACCTTCCTTTTTTGATCATGCTTTGTAGACGTGTCTCGCCTTCCTTTGGTGGAAACCCCACCATCTTGTGTGCCATCCTAGCTTACTGGACTACTCACCACATCATCTGTCGCGAGTATGCATAGTACAGGAGAATACGCCTACTATCTGGAGAGTGTCACCAGAGCTGAGAGTGCTCCGAACTTCAGCGTTCGTTCTTTGTGCAGGAAGGCATGCTATTGTGTACTACGTGGCCTAGTTATTTGATTTGTGTCCTCAACCTAATCGGGACTCTGCAATAGAGCAGAGAATGCCAGAAAATCATTGGAAAGTTCACAAGCTGCTCTGCAAAACTTACAATAGTGTGATCGAACCACTCAGTTCAGCGCTGTGCAGCGAGGCCGATGCAAGAAAGCCTTCTGACGGGTGTTGTTTTTGACTGGGCTCAACATGTTGTAGAGTTTGGCGCGTCGCGACGCGTCACAGTAGGACGGTCGAAGGTAACGTGATCGCGACGCTTTGTTTGCGTTTCGTTCTCCTATGTTGTATCCCTGAGCTATGTACATCCAGGTGGTCTGCTTCATTCATCTTCTATCTATAGAAGGGAAAGAGTCGGTCTTAAGAAGCACAGCGAATCAGCGCTCAGATCCAGAACTTACTGGCTCGTGCTTTTCACGTTCCTTAACGAACTAAGGTTCAGTCCAATACAAGGCCAAAGCTTCTTCATCGTGCTTGAGGCTGTGCCCACATCCACATCCCCGTCGTTACCCTCAACCAATAACCGGTAGCTAGGGACGATGAGCGGCAGGAAGTTACGAGTCATCGTCCAAATCTCTGCCCATGCCGAGCAGGGACTGACACGTCTCGCAATTCCTGTTCCTCTCACCGAGACTATCGCACAACTTGAATCCGAGATAGTCAGGCGCAGTAATTTGGATGAAGAACATGCCTCAAGGTTGAAGTTATACCTGATTGACGGGTCCTTACTCTTCTCAGAGGATACAATTCAAGACACTCTGGAACCCACGGACGTTGTATATGCGCATTTTGGAGAGGGACCTCCCGCCATCAACATAGGGGGAAGTGCTGAGGCTTACCCATCACCAGCGAATCTGACCCAAAGGAGTTCTGTGCCTCCTCAACGTGCATCTAGAAATGTGGAATCGGGGTTATCGAATGCCAATCGCTCGGATCTGGAAGAGCCGGACCAGAAGAGGGTCAAAATTGCGCTTGTTACTGCGGAATCTGCACGCAATGCTGGACGAGAGGAGATCGCAAAGGTGATGGCTTTCGGAGGTAGCTTGGTAAGCGTGACGATGCCGATGGTATGTACTTTCGCGACCGATATTTTGCTCGAGTGATGTTTAACGGTCGTAGAGCGTGATTCGAACCGAGGCTGCGCGTTCCCTGGGATGGTACAGCGGTCTAGAGCTACCAGAGAGTGCTATACCAGGTGTCGCAGGTTCATGTAGCAGGACATGCGCATGCACCACCGCAAACGAGATCGTCACTCGTAAGCAATCACTCGTTAATAATGGCGGTGTGATGTTTACTTATGGTTTTGCAGAGGGCCGGTTTGAACTGTTCCATTGTTCCAGAGAAATTGACGGAAGCCCTTGTAAGGAGGAGAGTTGTATGTACTCACATCTCCCAATCGGTGCGCCAAACCGCTCTATCGAACATGACTACAAATAGAACTGAAGGCTTGTAGCATCTGGGAAGTTAAGCGGCTCGCCTAAGGACTTGGAGTGCAGGATTTGCGGAGAGCTGTTCGGTATGTACCAGGACATCTTTTGCAGCGCCTACTATATCTGATTCGACTTCAGGATTCCCATGTACCAAGTGCATCCAGACAATTGCTGAAGGTCATCCATCGGCACCACAAGGTCCTCAGGATATCTTGCATTGCCCCTTAGTTCAGGTGAGAAGAACATGCACATCCTGCTGATTGATACTCACAAATATCGTAGAATGCCGGATGCAAGGATATTTTCCATGCACATTGCTACTTCAATCGTATGTCATCGGTACAGGGCTGCCCAGCTGGCTGCCCGACATCCCGCGTACCAGTAGAAGCGATTCCCTTTGGACGGGATGGTATGAGAATGACACATTTGGGTATCATGTCGTAGCTAACTACTTTTTATTGGGACTTTACAGTGCCGTGTATTCTCGTTGTGCATTCGGGAGCTATTGTTGACACGATTTCGGTTCCTGGGCATTATAACACCCAGGATAGCTCGATGATCACCCTGCGCGATAGTGACCGTGAGTTTGACGCACGGGGTGATACTTTACGATTTGGACTTACTGGACACAAGTCTTGGGGATCTTGCAGGCTAACCTGAAGCATCTTGGCCCTGGCTTGACAGTTAGAATGGTAAGCTGCATTGAAGCTTTGCTAGAATAGCACTCGCGCTCATAAAACAAATGGATCCGTAGTTTGGACGAAAAAACACCGGGTGAGCTGCTTTTAATACAGAGAACTCGTGCTTTTGATTGATCATATGTAGTTTGATCTCATTTCATCATTCGACCGTGGTATCAATTTGCTGCCAGTCGAGACATCCCCAATCTGACGGAGTTGTGCGCTTCCCTCTTAACGGGTCACTACCGCCCGTCTCTCCATCCCGTTACGCACTCGACCTGCATACTACGTCATCTCCGATCTTCCACGAGGCACCGGACGTTACGATACAGGATCTGGGACTCGATGCACAGACCATAGATGGAGGCGAAATCACACTGTATGCCGTTAAAAGGGCGGCGGGAATCAAAACTACCTCGAATGACGGTGTGGGCAAGGCTGCCTTGTATACAAAATGCGATGATTGGGTACGAGATTCTTCCATCTGTTCGTTTGGATCACCCTCACAATATGTCTTGTCCCCTCCAGCATCCGGATGTCCGGCAAACGGATCGAGGAATGGCGGCGTTCTTGTCCTCGCTATATGTTGTCGCGAACTACATGGCGTACGTACTCATTGATCCGAATGTGGTACCTAGCTAAGCCGCGCACATTACAGTGTGTCTGCGAAAGACGAGAAAGGAAGGAATATGCGGAACCGTCTGGTTCATCATCTCCTAGGGTTGACCCGATTCCCGCCTGGTGAGTTCTTGACTTTTTGTCGATTCCTTCGTTAGGGATCTGACTATCATTCATAGGCGTCCGGGTCTTATACATCCTCTCGTTGAATGAGAAGCTGGAGCGCGAAGAGATGAGGGCCTTAAGCGAGACTATGTATCACCTCGCCCAAGACATTGTGAAACACCAGATTGCTAAGGGGAACGCAAGCCGAGTATTTGAGGGGGCTCGGATCGTTTTTGGTGTCCTCATTGAACGTACGAAAGGTCCATTCACAATGCCCGCTATGGAATCAAGCATCACGACCAAAAATCCATTCAAAGAGACCAGTCTCGTATGGTAAGAACCTGGTTCATGTCTGAACACCCTCCTCTATTCTTACCAGTGTCTACGGTATCTTGCAGCACATTCAGTGGTGGACCTCTGAAGACTCCTACCATCTGCAGAGGTGCCATTGCGGACATTGATTCCGTCAAGATTAGGGAGCCTGGTGGGGCCCTATATGATCCGTCTATCGACCTGCAGACAGAGCCGGCGCCTGAAGAACTTCCGTTTCTACTGCGACGGACAGAAGGACGAGTGACACATCTCATCTACTTGGAAGAACACTTTACAGCTCCTTATATTTTGTCTCGATCCTTGAAACCGAGTAGCCTGAAGACCGCCATTGCTATGGCCGATGTAGAGTTGCAACTCCACCCTCCGCTGAGCCTGCAACATAACGTGATCACGCCGTCGTTGACGCTCGACCATATTGGCTTCAATGCAGTCTATATCTCTCGTGGCGGACCATGCGCCACTCCCGGCGAAGACGTTTTCCTGCTCAGACCCTGCCATGGGGGCGAGGTTGGCGTGGACGTCCATGTGGTCGGTTGCATCTAATGCGAGTTCGTGTCCGTTCCCTAACATACCCTATGATCTAGGTGGCCATGCAGCTGCAACGCGTTCTCGAACAGTGGTCTGGAGCCACGGAGTATGATATAGATGCCTTTGGAGGGGCCAAAAAAGACAGGATGGACACAAGAGAAGTGGAGGAAGCTATCGGTGGGTGTTCCATGAATATTATAAGCCATTATACTAATTCAGATCTAGTCGTCGCACTGGACATCTCGCGATCCATGGAGAATGACTTCAATCCTGGAGATACCGTTGAAGAAGCAAGCGAAATGAGCCCTGACGAACGAGCACTGGATGGTGTTTTGACTCACTTCCATGAACGTCGGCTCAGCAGGAGTGATGGTCTATCGGGAGGTAATGTTGTCTAACATGTAAGAGCACTGCAATAGCACTTCTGATGAATTGACGATTGCAGCCAAGCAATTCCTTTCCGACCTTGACTGTCTCCCAAGCGTCAAACGCCACATCTCACATACCGATGACAACAGCCGCACGTGGTTCACGGTGAACAGCAGAAGGAAACGTGCGGATGACTGCCTGAAGGAGCTTCGTGTGATCTACGCCCGCCTGCATTGGCGACAATCTCAAGAAGGAGGCGTCCAGAGAGATAGACGGTGCGTAATGCAGAGACATAATCAGGCTCATCATTGAACTTGGGACAGGCTTGTGGAATGGGAAGATTTTGTTGCTGTAGCTGCACATAACCAGTTACGGACCCAACTTGTGGATCATCTTCTAGAGCTTGTTCAGATAGAATCCGACACTGTAGCTCCTAATGGTGTTTCATACGTGAGTTAGCCTTCTCTGTCTTCAGTATGCGCGGGTCTATCTCAAGCCTGCGCTTCCGCTCATTCAAGGGTATGTTTACGAACGTGTTCACATAGAGGCTTGGCGAGACACTTTCGGAACATCGCCCATGGATCCCACGGTCTCACTCGATGCACAGTCACGACTAATTCCCAACTCAATGCTACAGCGAGATATACAGGCGTTTCTCCGTGGACGGACCAGAGACAGCTTCCGCACCATTCAACCACTCATTGCGCAGATCGGACAATGCACGTATGTCACGCTACCCCAAACAAAGTCTGTGATGTCAATCCTGTTTGACATGTGGGCGTTCAACAACATAATGCCTAGCAACACACGACTCTGGCATGGTTAGCTATCCTTATGGATGGGAGTAGTTACCGTAATGCTCATGGACACTTTGTTTTGTAGGGCTGGCCGATTGCGGCGATGGTCGCTACCGGGGAAGTGCTCTTCAAGCTGACAGCATATTGTCCAGTTTCAGAAGTCTAGACAGTGCACAGATCACGTCTTCCTCTGGACAGCAGTTCGATGTAGCAGTACTGAAGCTGGACGTACGCGGTATGATACACTCTAATAACTTCGTTTGTTTCATATGATGATGGCTGACATTGCAAGGCTGGTACCACATGCCGACACCTGCGGAACGGTTGCGTCTCAATTCGAGGACAATGAGCCGGTACATGACCAACATTCACTGCTCAAACACTTTTGCTGAAACTTTAATAATAGGTTGGACGTTGTGAAGCAGGCTTTTGAATCGTAAGTCCAGGTTGTTGCACTACTCATTTCTGCGTAAACTACATGACGCAATTAGTTTCATCGACAAATTAGAAGCATTTGACCACCCGATCGCAGTCGGTAAGACGTACCATGTTCTCGCATGAATTCTACTTCATGCTCACTTTTCCACAGGCCTCGTAACTTTCGGCCGACAGGTAACACAAGTGCAGGTAATTCAACGACTCTCAATTATGATAGTAGTATAAACCATGAGATCTATCCAGGATGTTACAATGTTGAAGGAACAATTTCGCAGCTCTATGAAGACAATCGAGGTGCTGTCGTGTCCATGGTCTCGCATCCTTGTTATAACATTTATCTATAGCCGGACGGAGATACGCCACTGTACGATAGCATTGGTATCGCCCACTCCATGTTGACGAATTTCCGTGCTGATGTATGTACCTATATATCTATAGTCGTACTATACTGACGAACCCTTCGTAGCATCCGACTGCCACCTTAAGAATAATCTGCTTGACAGATGGTGAGCAGTATAGAGAATTAATTTGGGGACTTGGGTGGACCTGATACGTATCAATGCAGGCGAAGATGTCGGATCCCATGTCGCTGCTCATACTGTAACTGCTAGACTGCAGCAGTCACGAATCATGCTGGATGCCATGGTTGTCCAGACCGGATATCAGATAAACTCTCTCCACCCAATTTCAGTCGCTACTGGTGGATATTCCTTTAAGGTGGATACGGTCAGTGTCAGGAATTCTCACCTATAGTCCTTAGATTGATCCCTGTGTAGCTCGAGAACGCCCTCAACATTGTCGAACTGGAGACCATGCTTCGCTCTAAGGATCGTGTGGAGCGCGTGCGTACTCTGGCTCTGGTTTTATATGCTATCTGATCAGATAGGAGCAGCCTCCCAAAGCTATGGTTCGAAATGCACTAGATTTGAACCAATATCGTAGCACGTGGCGTTTTCCCGTAAGCCATTTCTTACATTACAGAAGCATTTCTCATGCAAACTTATAGCTGGATGTTCTGACTGCGGATAATTATCCTGCTCGTAAACCGCATGCGGTGAGCTTAAATTCTTAAATCTTCGGCTTGTATTATATAGTGGTCCATTGCCTTTTCAGCGTCTGAGTGGCAAGTTCCAATGCGCAGAGGCAGCAGCTGCCTCAAGAGGTGTTGCTCCTGCAATTACCGGTAGGCAGAAACGCCTCATGCAAGAGCTCCGAGACATAGTGAATTCCCCACACCGTATGCCAAATGTCGCTATAGGAGTCAATGAAGTACTAACCGTCTGGGCATCTCCGACGCAGCTGCGATAGATGTGTACACAGGAGACGATCTGGCGTTCTGGAAGGTCAGTGGCCAATACCAAGGAAACGGTCTGCATCGTTCAAATATTTCATTGTCCCAGATGGTGATTGAGGCGCCTCAGGGTGTACGCAAAGGGTCCCTTATGGTAGTTCCGTAATTGCCACTAACTCGGGCCTGTAGTCTCCTTATGAGGGAGGGTCATTCCTTGCGTATATCGACTTCGGCGAAGAGTACCCGCAGGTTGCTCCAGAAGTGTAAGTGTGATGTTAACATGGTGTCCAACTTGAATAACCGTCCAGCATTATGAAAGTCGGTTCATCACACCAATTCTGCACCCGAACATCAACCGCCACGGGAAAGTGTGCCACGCAGCGCTGGATCGGAGCTGGCTCGTTGATATGACCATGACGTGTGTTGTCAACCATGACCATGGTACAACAATTTCTAACAGTCTCGTGTCAGAGTCATACTTCAGATAGTCTATGGTCTTTTGCTGACCCCTGATACGGAAAACCCTGTATGTGCCGCGTTATTTCCTCCGTCCTTCTCTTAGGAAATTAACCACACGCAATGTCACCGCCAGCTTGACTTGCACGCTACGATGGAGTATAATGATGACGGAGGCACGTATGAGCCATTCCTTGACATCCATAGTGGTATTCATATTCTTGTAGGCCAGCATGCGCTGAAAGTCCACGAGATGGTATGTGATACTCGATTTGATGAAGTGTGAATAAGTTCTCATGATGCACGTCCTACAGGTGCAAAAGCACGCATTCAAGAACCGCAATGCCTGGCGTGAGGAATTTCAGAAGGATGAGGACCCAAATTTGGAGGAATGAGGTAGTTTGCATGTGTCGTTACGACCTAGGAGCCTCTGGATAGAATGATGGCTGTGTAAATAGCTGTGTTCGACATTGTAATAAATGGGAGCACAAAGGGCATTCTCTATTACATGCAACACATCAGATTTCCGACTTCAGATCATGCAGAATCAAGTGAGGATAATCGGAGATTTCAGTACAATCATGGAAGGATCAGAAACACAGCATCTAAGGACTACCCAGTGATGGGGCAATATACCGCCGAATCAAAACAGACATCCCGACGGGATTGAAATCAGCGACATGATGACGACAGGAGCGACCATTACTCGGAGGAGACTACACGGGTGTTATGGAACTGATGGCAATGAGGCGACTGGATATCTGGCCTACATCGAAGTTGTATCGCTTCTGCCAACACAAAGGACTCCATTTGCACCCACCTTGATATAGGCCGCGTACTCCAAACCTGGTGATAATTTGAAATGCAAGTTGGGGTAGCTGGCAGGTCCATTTCCGAGAAACGGTCGTGGGCTGTTCGTCGCTCGTTTGTCCAGATGCTTGTCAATTGAGGTGATAGACGAGAGAAGATGAGCTTTGTGCTCTCATCCATCTCATCCGGCATCATCTCCTCATAATCGACATTTGCCAACTCAGACCCAGAGGTGGAAGGTCGAGAAGACAGCGGGGGTATTTCATCGGGCAGATGGCCGTCCGCTGCTACTCCTCTTGAGGCAGCAGAAGGGTGGTTGGGCCGCTCGTCTTCGTGGTTGCGGCTGGATGCTCTGTCGTGCCGCAGGACGCCGGACTTCCAAATCGGGTGCATATGTCGCACCCGATCGAAGTCTCCGAAAATGACATTGCATTGTACCATTGTACTAGAGGCTTTGTGCGTCTCGCGCTGGTTCATTGTCTTTAGAACTTGGTTTATTTACATGTGATGGGAACTACATATATATTACTGTAAGATGCGATGTAGGGTTAGCCTCTACTACCCTCCAAATGGGTATTGTGAGGGTTTCGGGGCGAGGAGCACTCGGGACAATTTACCGGTAAGTTGATAGAGAGTCAAATTCGGATGCTTTGCTCCCTGATCCCGAGGTGTCCAGTCCAGAGCGAAGTGATGCTACCGTTGGTGAAGTAATGCGGAATGCAAGGTATCCCAAACAGCGAGCACGTTTCTCTAAGCGTGCGGGCGGCGACAAATCTCACTTTCAGGTGGATCTTCGGATATGGACGGCGGTGAGTGCTGTGATCCCCGGACGGAACATCGTTGTCAGAACTTAGCGGCCCACGGGATAGTGACCCGGCGGCGTGACCGAGTGTAGCTTCTACGGAGCCATACTCACTCTCCTAGCCCGGATTCTCCTGGACATCCCTGCTCTGCTAAAGACGGCCCACGAGACACGACCCCTCCCTAACGGGCTTGGGCATCATCTTCGCTACGAGCGAGCTAACGTCACCTTCGCCGATCCCCTGACGCCCCTTAGAGCCAAACTAGCGACCCGTCGAAACGGCGTGCTATTCGCTACAACTAGCGAATATACGTGGCAACATCCTGATAAGATGCTCTTTGACACCTAGCACGCAGTCCGCAATGAACGGGATGCTCTGATCGAGTCATCGGGCAAAACTCCATGCCGATCCTGTGATCCTCCCAGGAGCAGCTCGAGGGAGGATGCTCAGTATAGGCACTCGAAACAATAAGGAAACTTGGTCATCGGGCGGCCAACCTCAACACCAAGGCCTCGGAGCACCGGCCACGCTCTGCCGAGGTAGCAGGACCGACACCTCATTGTCAGCGTCCGTCAGCTGTACGAGGTTCGGCGGGGCGACGGCTCCGGCGAAGCAAGCGGCGAGCAAAATTTGCGGGAGGCCAAGTACCTCTACCCGCCGGATGAGCGTTCTGAGCACCCTATGACTCCGGGAGGGTGCCGCCGTCCCTGCAGAGGCAGCCCGACGGTGAGTGCACTCGTGCGGCGGGCACTGCGCGCTGGTCTGCCAGGACCACGGTGTACAACGTCGCAGCAGGTGCACACTGGAGGCAAGACATCCAAGCCAAACCTCTGAGCGGCTTCTGCGTGACAGCGCCGATGCTAGACATAGGCCGGCCGAGGCGCTCAGGGGCTGGGTGAAGGCACGCGGGTGGCCAGAGACGCCCGTGAAATTGGGGAAAGCCTCCTAAAGTCTTTGGGGCTGCGGACGGTGGCTCCTAGACGGTCGCCCAAGATGCAACAGCGAGGAAGATGCCCCTGGGTGCGCAGAGACAGCCGGCGAGAGGCGCAAAGACTATCGCGCTGAGGCACTCGTGTAGTTGTGCGGGTGCAAGCGACGTGGAACGGACCTACGAAAAGATTCGGGCTGGCTGCGACAGCTGGAGAGGTATCGGCGGGACGTACCGGGACGGGTGTCGTCAGAGGCCCGGATCGACATCGCGCGAACAAGTGAGGTATGTAACGAGCAGGGTGATGTGAGATATGTCAAGGGTGCTGCGCCGTGGAGCGTCGTGAGACAGATTCGTCAGTGGTGGGTGTCGCGGAGAAGCCAGGATTGGCCTCGAGGCTGGCAGGTGGCGATGCCGAGGACGACAGGGTATTCTTGCGCAGCGGGTGGTCATGGCATCCGGAGAGCATCTTGTTGTGCAAGTCTGCAACGCTGTCTTGCGGTGTTCATCAGTCGTGCGACCGAGATGCTCCTCGCCAGCGCTGCACTGAGAACGCTTGCCAGACGTGATGGCGGCCGTGGCGAATGTTGCCCGCGGAGTGCGTTGCCAGGGTAAATACGGAAAGGAGTGATGCGTACGCTCTGCGGTGCACGGGGCGGGATGTTCGCCGCTCGTCCGGATGCTCGTCAATTGAGGTGATGGACGAGAGAAGACGAGCCCCGTGCGCGTCCCCGCGTGCGCGACTTCCGGGTTGAGCCAGTGTAGCCACATCTCGACCATCTCGTCCAGCATCATCTCCTCGTAATCGACGTTTGGCAACTCAGACTCGGGGGCGGAAGGAACGAGAAGGCGGCGGATGTATTTCATTGGGCAGACGGCCGTCCGCCGCTCCATACAGCCTCCGTCGACGAATCACCAATGACGGATCCGTCTCCAAATATCTGCGCAGCTGCCAGCAGCAAAGTACCCACGTCCGCATCCTCCGCGTTCCATTCTGGCACCTACTTCAGCTCGACGCTGGACTCGTCTTTGGCTACAACGCCAGCAGTGCTCTCGCCCGCTCTGCAGCCGGCAACGCTCGGTCTCGGTGACACCCCGGGCCCCCACAATAGAGC
Source organism: Obba rivulosa (assembly GCA_001687445.1). Taxonomy (NCBI): domain Eukaryota; kingdom Fungi; phylum Basidiomycota; class Agaricomycetes; order Polyporales; family Gelatoporiaceae; genus Obba; species Obba rivulosa. The sequence goes on along the minus strand of KV722428.1, from coordinate 21,991 downwards.
CCCTCTGGCATCCTCTGGCCTATAAGCGTCCCCGTGCGGTGTCGCACGCCGCCTGGCAGACACACCCGGTATCCCCGCGCGGCCATTCGCCCTCCCCGCTCGCCCCACGCACACGCCTGCGCCACTCCTGGGACTCGGGCTGCTAGCTCGCTGACAGCCTGACACACCGGGCTGCTGCGCACCCTGCCTGCCTCGCCTGCCCCTCCCATGCGATATATTCTCGACCTGCCCCCCTTCCGCACTTGTTGCAGCCTCTGCGCATCTTTCTCCCGGTCGTTCTGTTCCTGACCGCCGCCGTGTTCGTGCTTGCACTTGCCGTCTGTCCTGCCTACCGTGCACAGCGACCAGCGGGACTACGCTGCACAGCTCCGTCTCCAGACGCACCTCCGACGATTCGACAGGGAGCGCGAGGTCCGTGCTCGCTGGCCCGAACGGTTTCCGTCTACATACGCTTTCCCCCAACGCGCTGTCTCGACCTACACCATCGCTGACGCCCTCGACGACCCTGTCGGCACTAGTCTCATCCGACTTCAGCCTTCGACGACTTCCGCTCTATTCCGCTCGCCCCCACCCTCGGCCTCGAATATTACTCCACCATGCCGACCATAACAGAGACCCCGTCCTCCTCCGCACCCTCGTCCTCCGCAACAGAGCAAAACAATAACAACCTCAACGGGTCGCCCCCGCTGACGTCGTCCGCGACTCTATACCGTGCGTAGCGCCCCGCCCGCCGCATTGTGCTGCGGCTGACTCTGTGTGCACTGTGTGCTGATCCACCCGGTGTGTGCCGTGCAGTATACACGTTCCTCGCAACCCTGCTCCTGCTGCTCTCCGTCTCAGCCGCGATCGTCCTCCGCTCGTACGTCCTCCGCCGCCGCGCGCGCGCGGCGATCGCAGAGGCGATCGCGAACGGCACGTACGTCCCCCCGCCCGCGGTCGTCGCCGCGACGCAGCCGAAACCGGTGCTGTCGGACGTGTGGATCGGCTCGAGGGGCGCAGAAGAGGAGGGGGACGAGAAGGCGAAGATGAAGGAGCGCGAGCGGCAGATGTGGGCGGGCGCGGAGTGGGCGCGGATGATGGTGCGTACTTGCGTGTGTCTGGTCCGCTGTGTATTGACATCGGCGTGCAGCCTGTGTCAGCGGCACTGGTGGCGCCCGAGTCTGCACCCGGCAGCCCCGCACCGTCCGCCCCCTCTCCAGCACCGCGCCGGCCGTGGATGGAGCGCATCCACGTCCCGATGGGGTGGTACAGGGCGCTCCCGCCCCAGCCCCAGACGTTGACTTCGCCCGTCGAGTTGGCGCCTCTCGGACACCCGCACCCAACGCACCCTGAACCCGCACCCACCGCACCGGCACCGGCACCTACATCATCACCACAACCATATACGTCCGGGCCTGCAGAGCCCCCAGCACACCCGCCAACAAGCCCAAGCCCCGGCCCAGGCCGGATGCGCGTCGCAGTGCTCATCGCGATGCCCGGTGCGGAAGCACCCGAGCCTGGGGCACTACCGAGCGTCGAGTTCGGGCTTGCGGAGGTGCCGTTCGGCGGGACGGGCGCGAGCGAGCTTCTGGGGGGCGAGAGGTGATCGATGATCCTCACGCTACAGCTTGTGCTGTGCACGCTGCTTTAGGATTTGGGGGTATGTGTAGTCTAGTGTACGAATAGCTGTTGTAATACTTGCTCATGAATGGATGACCGCACGACTTTGACGCCCGGGCTGGTTTTTGAAGTGCATATGTCGGGGAGCGTATGTTAGTAGAGAGTTGCTGCATTAGGGCGCCGGGACGTGCCGGGCGAGCGCATGGGCGCTTGTGCATCATCCGGCCCTCGTCTGGCTTCGACAGCGGAGCGAGGCTCACCTCAGTTCTTTTCTGGTCTCTCCGCGAAAAAGCTCATGTTGCGAGCACTTGCTGTGCGTACCATGCTCTGACTCTGTTTGGTATAGCGAATTCAAAGCGGAATATTGGATTCACAGACTCGCCGAGCGCTGCTCGCGAGCATCCCTGCTGCTGCCCTCGCGGCGCACGAGACGCGGGACAAGGTGCGCACGTCAAATCGCCTTTACACCTAGCCCGTTCTGACCACAACCGTGCTCTTACTTTCGCTCAAATCGCACCACCGCCCCATTGCCCGTCGTTGCGTCCCTGCGTCACCGGCCGTGGGCCGCCAGCTCCCCATCTACCCCGCCCCCGAGCCCGAGCTCATCCTCGTCGAGGCCCCGCTGCCGCTCGAGGCGGAGATCGGCGTCGCGCGCCGCGCAGTAACGCAGACCCTCAACGACGCACACGCGCGCGTGCAGGCCGTCGTCTCGCGCTGGATCGGCGTCGAGCAGGCCGTCGAGCGTACGTCCCCAGCTCCCCCGCGCGCTCCGCCAATCTAACCGCACCCGCGCGCACGCTCCCCAGACCGCCTCAAGTCGCTCGTCGCGCCCGACGAGCCGCTCACGCCCGGCCTGCTCTACGCCGGCGTCGCCGGGCTCACCGGCTCGATCCTCGCGCGCAACCGCAGCATCGCGCTCCGCGCGTCGCTCCCCCCGCTCCTCTTCACGCTCGCCTTCGCGCGCTTCCTCCCGCACACCGCCTCCAACGTCCGCGCGTACCTCTCCGCGCTCGAGGACGCCTACGCGCCGCGCCTCGCCGAGGTGCACGCGACCGCGAACGCGCACGCCGCGATGACGTGGGCGCGCGCCAGGGAGGGCCTGGGCGACGCGCGCGCGGGGCTCGAGGGCGCGGTGGAGAAAGGCCTGGGCAGGGTCGAGGAGGCGACCGGCCTGAAGCTCCGCGCGGGGCTCGGCGTGCGCGCGGAGGGCGAGCCGGAGCGCCTCGTCGTCGCGAAGGCGAAGATGGGCGAGAGCGTGCGGGAGCTTAAGACGGATGCGGCCGCGGTGGGGGCGGGGGCGGTGGTCAAGGAGGTTGCGGTCGAGGCTGGGAGGGTTGGCGAGGCGGCGGTGCAGAAGACGGTGGAGGAGGTCAAGGAGGCGGGCGCTGCTGCTGCTAGCGTGGTCTCCTCCGGCAAGGAGGAGGCGAAGCAGGAGGTGAAGGAGGTGAAGGAGGAGCAGCCGCCAAAACGGCTCGTATAGATGGGCATTATTATGATATAGATGACATTTTCTCTGCGCAAGGCCGACACATCTGCTCATCCGTGCTGTCTCGTCACTTTTCCGGAACAAAACATTCTTACGTCTCATCTACTCAGCATATGATCTGTCACAACAAGGCCGTGAATCCGAGTCACGGCAGTCTTTTTGCCATCTTAGAGTACACGAATCTTCAGCACCGCGCTGACGCCCTCAGAGCGGCCGTAAAAACTCGTCTCTTGGAGAGCGGGTCGCAGTAGCACACCGTGATCTGCTCGCCCGCAGCGATGTGCCTGAGTGCAATCAGGTCCATCGACAGCGAGGACGTCCGGAGCAGCACGGTCGCGTTCGGCGCGCAGCTGGGAGCCGCGGCTCGTCAGGGGCACTCAAGGTGAGCAAGACGATACACACCTGTGATTCCGCGCCGTGAGCTCGCGAACGACGATTATCCCGCGCGGGCGGTGCGGCACGATCTCGAAAAGCAGCTCATGGCACCTCACCTATTCGTCTGCAAGATGCGCGTGAGCGGCGTCCCGTCGTGCGTCTGCACGTTCGCAAGCGCACGAAACGCCGCCGCGCCTCACACTGGCCTGGAGAGATGTTACCCCTCGGGCCCAAGACGAGCACGAGGGACCGCTCCGCGAGGACCAGCTCGAGCATCCTCAGCGGGCGCGTCGCGAGCACGCCCAATCCCGCGGCCGGTGCAAGCCCGAGGCGATGGGCCGGCGCCGTCGGGCAGGAGGCACGGCGGGGGAACCCGGGCTGCGCGAGGAGCGCCTCTGACACCGTCGGGCAGGAGGCATTCGGTCGCGCCCTGCAGATGATGCGGTGCAGGGGGAAGTGTGAGGAGCGGGGAAGGCGGTGTGCACACTTCTTTATGGGCATTCTATAGAGTTTCTGCTGGCCCGCCTTGCTCTAAGAGAACTGATTAGAAAGCGACGAATGCCAAGCGCGGGGTGCGTCGTACACAATAACAGGCTCTCTTGCATAGCGAGCAAACTTTGAACTTTGCTGCATCCCCTTCTAGTTTCGTGAAACATCTCGCACGAAGCGACATTAGCTGTTGCGTCGGCGGACTTGTGGGGGAATCACAGGTGACCTTTGCAATAAAATCAGACCACGTGTCTTGCGACACGAAGTGAGTCTTTTACGTGCTTGTTCCGCAAATCTTGCATTGTTCCGGTTATCCGTCGCTGACTTCAGACACACCAAGTTCATCGCCGTGTCCATGGCCACAAGCCACCTCTGTGGAATCAACTGCTAGGCTCTATTCCAACTAGTTTGGGCTGGTGAGCTTGAAACGGCTGGAAGAAGTGCGCTGTCCTAGGGCCAGGGAGGGACCAGACCGTAAGGCTTCTGTGACTGTCCTCCGTCACGGATATATCCATCACACGCCCGTAGTTCGGAGAAGAAAGGCCGGAGATGGCCATCACGAAGTGTATAAGGCAGAGCAGTAGTCAAAACAGAGGTCGACAGAGCTTCAATAATGTATTGTAACATCAAGGGAGGACGTCGACGACGCCCCACTATTCGGCTATAGAACCACACAACCTGCATACGTTGCCGTGCATCAGCGTAACGAGACATGTCATAAATCTTTGAGGTACCTTCGACCTCAAATGTTTCCTTGACCTAACAGCAACCAGCAGGTCGCTCCGGTGCTCAGCTCGACTTTCCCTTCCCCTTGCCCTCCACCATCTCCTTGACCTCCGCCATCCCTTCTCCCGCCGCTTCGCTCGTCCAGTCTACGCCTTCCGCCTCTCCCAGGCCCTCAAAGCGTCTCTTGAACCTGCCCAAGCGGCCGGTGACCGCGTCCTCCTCCTCGGCTGTGCCCGCCTGGCCGCCGACGTTCCATAGCGGGTTGTTGCTCGTGTCACGCGTAAGGCGCAGCGAGCTGCGCGGGGACGTCCCGTAGTGGATGATCGTCGCGCCGTCCGAGCGCACGATCCGCTGCGGGAAGTGCGGCACGCAGGGGTTGGGCAGCTTGCGCTCGCGGTGCTTCCAGATGTGTGTCCGCCCGTAGGGGTGCGGCGCGTGGTCGGCGCGTGTGCTCCGTGCGCGCGTTTGTGTTTGCGAGTGTGCGGGAGATGGTGAATGTCCCCGAGTTGGCGGAAGGCCGGGGAGGAGACGGTGTGCGCTGGTAAGGGGGCGGACGACTGAACGCGACGTGCTCGCGAGCGCGGGTGAGAGCATCATTTTGAAGAAGTAGTAGGGATGTTGATCCGAGAGATGATGTGCACTACAAATGCTCTAGCAGACCAGGATGGCACAGAGGATGGTGGAAGTTTCCCACAAAGGGTAAACAGGGAAGTCTTCAATTGTAATAAAAAAGGAAGGTCTCCGTGAGACATGTTCAGCGCGTCAAGGTCCGGCGCTTAGGGTCGCTCCCTGTAGTTCACCATTTTCTTAGTTCTAGCCGTGCAAGCTGACGGATGTCATGTCAATCTCGTTCCCGCAATTTTTTTCCATCCCACTACTCCATTCACTTCTGGATCTGGTTTACGCTAAGAGTCAAAGCTGCGTCTGACCGTGGCGGTCGTGAGGACTTCTCGGATCTCTGTCATGTCTGAAAGAGACTAGGGTTGACTGTGAACATCGTTCCGGGCATCCACAAGGTCTTCGTCTTGGGGATTCTTGTCCTGGCCTCTTTTTCACCAAGCCAAAGATCACATGAGCCGAGCTTCCGTGGATGAGCTACTACTGGTTGTCCTGGTCTGATGCCTGAACGTTGCTCGAACGCTGTTCTACTCGACATGACGCTTTCAACACTAGATAAATCGCACGGTTTTCATGTGGTGCTACCCGCCGATGTATACCGCACTATATCCCAATATCCATCTGTTAAAGCACTGGTACGCATTATCTCCCGGCCTATCCGACTCGACCATTGCTATGTGGCACAACCTCCGCGTGTAAAGTGGTTCTCCTCAGCTCTGGTGCCTTCGGCGATTGGCAGGCCGCTTCAGGTAACATGCTCTTACGGCAGAAAGTCTGTCACCAATGCACGGTGAAGTGACGCCGAGCTGCGTTGACAGTGCCACTTCGTACGCCTGAGTGGCTGTGGCAAGGCTGCTAACGGAGCCCGTGGCGGATGCGCTTTGAGCTTTGAGCTCCAGGCAGCGGACGTATTCTCCTGTACCTTGCAGACGCTCGGTTTTGATCAGCTCCAGCATCGCGGTGACGTGCGTCGTCAAATGATCCTCCGGCAGCGATGGATTCTTGAGCCACTTATTGAACTGAGCCTCTCCAATGTACTCTTGCATCTCTGATCCCCCTCCTGCGCTCGTCTGACTCGGCTGCATTGCTGCATGCAGGGCATGTGCAGGTGAACCCGTATGGCGCAAGCTTCTCCTGGCGCTTCCGTTGAGGGGCAAGAAGGTCGCAGTAGGTCGCCGTGATCTCGTCTCCGGGGGCTATACACTGTATGGTGATGAGATGAAGAGACAACGACAGAGGCTCCATTATGACGATAGCATTCGGCACACAGCTTGGTCACGGGAAGGACAAATCAACATTGGCCTCCCCATCATACGTGGAGTGCATATATACCTGTGGTTTACCTGCGACAACACTTTGCCCTACAGAAAAAAGGCCTTCCGCGCCGTCGCTCAAGCGAGGAAACACTTGACGAAGTGCTTCGATGGCTGACCAGCCGTTCGTCCTCATGACACCAAGAAGCCGCGGCGATCCATCGTTGAGGTGGGAATTGGCTAGCGAACGATACGCTTCCTGATCTCCCGCGGGCATGCGTCCGATCGCGGCCCGCAATAGGTCTTCCCATCGCATATACGTCCACCCGAGGCTTGAGCTGTCTATCTGGGTGGGCGACGCCTTCCCGGAGAAGGCCGTCGGTGCAACGAGGAAAGGACGTTCGGTGAAAATAAGGTCACCGTATCAGGCCGTCTGGATCATTGTGCCGAGCATCGAAGATCGCGGTCGGTATAATGGTAAATATGTAACCGGGCTTATTCGTAGTAGAGCGGTCCTTGTCTCTCTCTCGAATTGTTCCGGCGAGATTTTCGTGGAGCTGCGGGGCACTGAGGGTGTTGGAGAGGCCCCTGACATCTCCGCTGGAACCTAGAGGGTCAGTACAATAGTGTATAGACTTTCCAATGTTTCTTCTGACAATCCTTGCTCTATCCAGCGTTGCGATCAACTGACCTGCATCACCTTCAGAAATGTGGACTTACCCAATAGCATGCCCTGTTGCAGACCTAGCAAACCTTGAATTTCGGAGCGTTCTCAGCTCTTTGCGCTGTACATTGATAGCACACCGAGAACCGATTGAGCGACTGGATGTACTGCACGCGGAGCCGGTGTGTTGGACGAGACTGCAGATCCTGGATGAGACACCAAAGTAAATCGACTCGAGCCCTTTCTCTCGTCATCGCAACATCCTCGATTGGAGTGCAGCATATCGTTCATATGAAAACGGCCGCCGGGAATGACAGCCTGGGAACCCGGGTGCAAATACAACCAAATGACGACTCTCAGGCACGCGACGTTGTTCAAGTTCAACGTTGAGCGCTTGAGCGCTGAACATACGGCCACCATCTTCAAATCTGATCTATCGTCTTGGGAGGAGATAGCCGTCGTGTGCTGGATATCCTGCTCATTCCGCTCACTGGCCTCATATCGTCGGCGTAACTTCGACACTGCACTGTGGCGCAGATAGGTGGAACGGTAGGTCGACATTGCCACAGGACGTATGAGTTGGCATGATCCCTCACAGACTTGTTACTAGAACTTATCGCACAATGCTTCAAGCAAATTCGCTGTACTTGGCCATATATGCGCGTGATACGCCCGATGACTATCATTGGGCTCTCTATTATCACGGGACGGCGGATGGAGGCACCAAATTTCACATCAGGAACCTGGGGCAGGGATGGATTGCGGAGCACGAACAGACAAATAGCATTATGAAGCAGTTTCTACTTATAGGGCTCATGAAGTTTGCGTCCATCCGGCCTGATGCTGTGAAGGCACTTCACGACACCATCGTCGCTGTGCCCTACAATGCTCCAGGGATCAACTGCCGTACATGGGTCTTGGATGCCATACAGGCAGTTATGTCTGCCGGACTTATCCATCACTTCTCGCTCGATCAGCTGGAGACGGAGGCAAAAGTATTTGGATTCAACCAGTTTGATGCCGCGGTCCAGAATGTGCAACCGCGTCCTGTCACGACATCTGTCATATACAGCCAGGTGAGTTGGTTTCCTCACTCGCATGACGCCCACAATCAACATGGAGTGTAGTAATCCAGATGCGGAGCAATAATGCGAGCATTCAAGGTCTCAATGGGCGTTGTCAGAGTGTCGTCACTACACCGGCCACATTCTCTATACTTGATGAGACTCTTGTCATGATTACAATTGGCTGATTGTTGTATATGTCGAAATGTACTGCGTAATCTCTACGGTCGAAATGACCCTTCCGAACTGTATGTGGAAAGCTGGAATGCTATGAGATTGAACTCGTTATCAAAACGAACATCGCAGTAGTATCAATCCTCCCTTAACCTCGCTTTTGACCCAGACTTCCGAGTTCACGCAGTGTTTTCAGAACGGACACATGACTATGATTGACCCTCTTCAATAGTACAGATTCCCTACACTCGATCCTTCCGACTCGACTCTTCACAACGTAACAATATTCATATATGACTTTACATAATCCAAGGCACGATACAGATGCATTCTTCTACGATTGATGGCGCACGGTGGGGAAAGCGCAAGGTTACCTTCGATATGTGGGTAGGATGAAACGATGCAAAACACTCACAGTTCAAGATGCACAAAGTGGAGTTCCTGATTGGGCGGGGCTGGACATTTCGGTCGCAATTGTACTCCTCCTCCTGCGCGAACTTTTGGGCCTCGGCCTCAAGAGCATCAATGCCAGCAGGGCATTTCACAAATCCACTCGCCATCAACTTCTTCACGGCTTCCAACACCCAGACACGACAGTCAAGGGCGACAGCAGCCGAGGGGGGCACGATAGGGACAGATGTGATTTCAGACTCGAGGGTGTGGCGGAGGGTGATGTCGACGTTGGCGATCTTGATAAATCCCACCAGGAGAAAGGATTTGGTCGCGTTGTAGGTAACATCAGAGTCCAAAATCCAATAATTGTCAACGGGGTTCCTGATATGAAACTTGGTGCCTCTAGTCACATCCCAGTGATAGTACAGACCCCAATGATAGCTGTTGGGCACGCCTCGAGTGAAGAGATTGAGATAAAGACATCCTGGTTCGAGGGCCATGAGGAAGGCTAAGCAATATAGACGTTGTGCGGCAACGTGGAGTACGGGGTTCGACGCAGTCTGTAAGTCAGAACTGGTGAATGAGGGACGAAGGCGAGATTACGGTGCTCTTATAAGTTCTCGATGTATACCTTCTAAAGGCAGCTCGACTTGCTTTGACTCGACCAACAAGACCGCATGCTTCTTCCTAAGACAACAACGGCACGTATCCAAGAAGAGCGACAGCATGTGTCGCGTGTATATGGAAAGAAGCTCCGTAATCAAACCGTCCACTCTCGCAATAGGTAGCGAATTACATCCGAAGAAACATGTGTTTGATGCAGGAAGTTCGACTGCGTGCCAAACTGATCCAAGCACACGCTACGACGTCGAGCACATCATCATCCGACAGCGTCCTTGAGAATTATCAGCCAACATATTAAACACGACCCTGAGATCCCTCACCGGCAGTGCTAGTACTTGAACGAGTTTGCGGACATTGCCACCAGTGCGATCTCAGATTCGAGCTCTGCCTCGTACTGATATTGTGGAAGGGTCGATAAGAATTGGCTCCAAGAGAATATCGTGCATCGCATGATTGAAGTGAACTCCCAATACTCAGGCATCCATCCGGCCCACTCCCAGTCAATGATGCCCGAGACGCGGCCATTATGAACCATAATATTATGGTGCCACAGATCTCCGTGGGTGAATACGATGGCGTGCGGGGGTAATGCAAGCATCTTCTCAGCAGTCCTCAGAAGCTTGGCGCCGGGTTCTCCTTTGACGTTGAAAGCAAATCGCAAGAGAGCCTCATGGAACTCACGCTCGTTGCTACAAGCAGGCAGATGTCCTGACGGCACCCGCGCGCCGTAGAAATCATGGCCATCGATGCCGCAGATCCGCGTTCCCCACGGATTAGCATATGACCGCATACGATCCAAGTGGCTGGATATGTCCGATCTGATGATATCCCATTCGGACGGCGAAAGCGAATCCATAAGGTCAGTCAGAGGTCGTCCCGGAATGCGCGTCATCAAGATCGAACCCCAGGGGTAACTCGAGCCGTGGTCGCCGTACGAGATAAATCGTGGCACTGGAATGCCAATTGCGTAGGCAACAGACATGGCCAGACATTCTTCTTCGCGCGTTCCGGGAGTGAACTTGAGGAGAAGACCAAAAGGAAGAGGATATATTCCCGGTCCGATGGCGCGGTCGGGATAGATGCGAACATATTGGTTCGAGATAGGGATCAGGATATGTTCGTGAAACCAACCACAGATGCGGCTCATGAGTGGAGATGCCTTTCGCGGGAGACGAGGGAACTGCAACTTAAGTCATTGATGAGGGATTTGGTCAGAACCAGACGCCTGAGATAGAGATCCGGTCATACGTACTTGAGCCATTTTGCAGAAAACGTCGTCTAGAGTCAGAGGTTGCTGGGGATAATGCACCAAAAATTGAAGCGCGCTGCAGCTGTCGCCTGCCGTCCTGAAGATACGCTGCAGAGCCGTGGCTGGCTCAATAGAAGCGTGTTGGTCTTGAACGTGGCTGTGACATGCGGAGCCGAGCGGAGTTCAAAGAACACATATCACGGGTTGGCACGTTTTCCGCTTACTGATGGGCTGTTTCCGCATGAAGACGTGAGTAAATACCTTGTATCATTAATTTAGAATATGAACATGGATGTTTTGGGGCTTAGAGAAAGAAGAGACGTACAACCGCCTGCCACCTTGTCGCTTCACTGCGTCCCCCTTCGTTACGTCACAATTTCCCCAGATCATCACACGTCGACAAATCACGATCACGCAGGGGTGAATATTGAGTACAACACAAGAGACCCCGGTTGCGGAGTCAGGAGGAGGACGATCTAAGGATCTTGACGATTTCGTGCGGACTGCACATATGCCATCGATGCACATTTTAATTCATCTTGTGCGTGATGTCCGAAGGAGATGCCTGGATGTCGTCGGTTGCAAGACGAATAGGGATAACAATTGCCAGCTGGAAGGTATATCGTGCGATGGAGCTCCGGGGCCACCGTGGAAGAGATTGCCTACCCTGATGTTGGGACCACTGTTCTAGCGTATTGATCGCGTCTATTTTACTAGACTCAGAGAATACACAGAGCCCAGAAGCATTGAAAGGTAATGAGTCCCAATTCGTGTAATGAATCACATTTCTGATATTAGCTGCTATCATTGCTTCACATGCGACAGCGGCTCCAATCGGTGTACAGTGGATTATTCTAGTCGAACGTGGATAATGTGTTCATCCATCATCAACAACATGAGAGTGGCGAGTGGAATGTCAGTCGATGAGTCAGTTCCATGTCTGTTTGATCCGCACACGGCTTCCCGAGTAATCCTTGTGTCACAGTTATATCGAACTGGTATACCACAAGAACTTCCTGTTTAGAACACGACGTAGGCAAAAACGGATATTATTCACACAGGTGCCACTTAATGGCTCACTAAGTACTGATTCAGCGGCAGAATTCGGATATATCGTAAAGCAGGCCATAAATGCCAAGGCCAACCGTGGGCCGTCGATAACATACCATGCGATCTGACGGGATTCAAGTGGTGGTGCAGTGGCAGGGCCTGGCCTTTCATGTGAACAAAAGAGCGGGCTTGCGCCACGGCAGCCCAGTGCAGTCGAAGGCCACCACTGGCACGAGGGAGATGAATGGAGTCGTTACGGTAGTAGTCGACAAATCAGTCGCATCGTAACTTCATTTGATCCTCACACGACACGACTTCCAGAGCGATCCTTGTGTATCGAACTCATATGTCATAAAACGTCCCTTTTGGAACATCACGTACAGATATCACGCTTCGGAGAAAGCTCCACTATACACTGCGAAGACCCTAATCGGCGCTACTTAATGACTCACTCAGCACTGATTCACCGGTAGGATTCTGATATACCGTAAGGTAGACCATAAATGACAAGATTACACGCGGACCGTTGATGTCCGGGCCATATACATGAGATCTGATGCATTCCATCCTCTTATCCCTGAATCGAAAGTGGTAGCGTAGTGACAGGTCTCGCCTATCGCAGGAAAAAAACAATAGCGAAGCCTGCGCACGTATGGCACACACTTTGCTTCTTCATCTCCGAGAGATGCGAGTATCGCGCTAGGCACGAGCCTATACAGGTCCCGAGCCTCTGTGTAGCGGGCCTCAGAATGCAAACACATGTTGGGGTTCCTAGTATTGCGTGAGATCTTTTTTCCGTCAGTTTCAGCCTATATCTGTATCTGGCTGAGGTAAACGTCGTGGAGTAAGGAGCGCCCGGAGACTCACTGGAGAGATCACAAAGCCCTTGCGAGCGTGGCAGTAGTCTCTCTTGAGCTCGACCGTCGAATTCACGTGGGCGTACATAGACTCGGATCATTCTATCATCAGTAGATGATCCAGCGCGAAAGGGCTCACCACGATCTCAAGAGTCTGATACCACACCGAAGAGCTACATCGAATAGTCGTTCCCGAGCGGCTAAGAGGAGAACGTACTATACGTAGATGATACTTGCTGATGAATAGGGCGATATATCACAACGAGTTCAATTCGGATGTCTGCGTTGCCAGTCGGAGTGCATATAATTACATAGAACGATTGCGTTGCTTCGAGTCTCCAACGAGCCGAGCTGTCCCCTTCACTCCTCCTCCTGATGAGATTCGCTATCGGCTGTTCTCTTCAAGAGGTACGACTTGAAATCAGCCAGCCTATCTTGTATGCGCGGCGAAGTGACGCCAAGCTCTGTTGACAACGCCGCTTTATACGCTATAGTAGCTTGGATCAAGTTACCGATGTGGCCCGCCGCGCAGATGGATTTGGCGGTGAGTTCCAGAGCGTACGCATATTCCGTAGCAGCTTGGAGACCCTCTTCGTAGATGAGGTCTATCATTGCTCCAACATGCTTCATCAAGTAGTCCTCCGGCAGGGATGGCTCCCTTATCCACATCTCGAACTCGTGCTCTCCGAGCGATTTTCGTATCTCTGCGATCTTAGTCCGACGTTCGTCTGATTCGGCTGCGTTGCTGCATGCGGGACATTCGCAGGTGAACCCGTATGAGTCAAGTTGCGCCTGTCGCTGCTTTTGGGTGTCGAGAAGGCCGCAATATGTCACTGTGATCTCGTCTCCAAGAGCTATAGGTTTGACTGCAATGAGTTGAAGGGTGAACGACAGAGGCTCCATTACTACGGTGGCATTCGGAGCGCAACTGAAGAGGCGACTAAGTCTCCAGTTTCATCTCATGCACGTAGCACGCACCTATGGTTAACCCGCGATAGGACTTTGCCGACGGCCGAGAATCTGCCCTCCGGGCCGTCACTTAGACCAGGAAACACCTGAAGAAGTGCTTCGGAAGCAGAGAAACCGTTGGTCCTCATGATACCCAGGAGTGGTGGTGATCCGTCATTAACATGAGAGTTTGCGAGTGCGCGGTAGGCCTCCTGATTCTCCGTGGACATGCGTCCAACCGCAGCCTTCAACAGGTCTTCCCATTCCATGAATAGCCATTCGAGGCTTGGCTCGCCTGTTTCTGTCGGGGGTGCCCTGGTCATGTAGGCGGCGGGCGCGACGATGAGCGGGCGCTCGGCGAAGATGAGGTCGCCATAACGAAGCTCGCGCGTAGCGAACATGCCAAGGCCACGTCCAGGGACGGGGTTGATCGTGTGAGCGGTCTCCAGCGGAGCGGGAACGCCGCAGGAGAACCCGGGCTGAGCAAGTATAGCTTCTTTCATGCCCCCGCGCAGGATACACTCGGTCTCTCCGGCTGGGTCGTTGCACCGAGCGTCCAAGAAGGAGCGTGGAATGGTGGTCCATATGTAACCGGACTGGTTCACTGTAGAGCTGTTTGGATCACGCTCTCTGAGCACTCCCGCGATGGTCTCGTGGAGATGAAGATCGAGAAGACCGTTAGAAAGGCCGTCGACCTCCGCACCGGAGCCTGGCGGTTGGCACATTAATTTGTGGACTTTCCAGTGCTTCTTCTGACACTCCTTGCTCTATTCAATGTCCTGCTCAAGCTGAACCTGTCGATTGTAGAGGGTGCGAGGTTGACGTACACAGTAGCATGCCCTCTTACACACGGAACAAACGCTGAACTTGGGAGCGCCCTCAGCTTTATGCGCGGAACACTGATAGCATGTCGAGAATCGATCACGATCTTGAAGATACTGCTGGCGAAACTCTTGTATATTCGACGAAGTCACGTATTCTGGATAAGGCATGTTGGGATATATCGTGTGGCACGGTGATGCTGTGGACGAGTAGTGGGTTGAACTTGGTGGCCTGATCTGCGAGCACGTTCAGTCACGAGGGCAAAGAAGTCATGTTGCACTTTCACCTTCCTTTTTGGTCACATCTCATAATCTGCACCCGTAATCGACTCGCCCACGCGAACGATGGCAAGTGGATATTTTCCAGTTCATGGACGGCTTCGTTCAAGATGACAAGGTGGGTCTATAGCAGTTCTGTCTGGACTGTGGTGGTTGCGTGTCGCGGCGGCGGCGACTGTCGCCCCATCACTGGCTTGTCCGCGCTCGCGTGCCGAAAGGCCCGAAACAGATCCCCGCTGAGAACACGGCATCTGGCAGAAGACCAATGACACCAGCGCTTGCCAGGACCCTGGATACCTTTCCCTCCGCTTGCCAGTTTGTCGTTTTAGTGTCTTAACGAGCAGAGTTCAGATTCCTAGTCCCCGCATTGTGCATGCAGCAAATTCCGATGTTTGACTGCTTTCTCTGTTGAACTCGGTAAGCTCTCATGTACTTGATCACTGGTCTGTCGTGCGCCCCCAAGGTCCCAGCTTGAACCTTGCATCGAGCCGTTCTGAATATCGAGGCAGGACGTTGCTCTGAGAGCCGGGAATCGGTTCGTCTTCGATACTCGTATCTCATCGGAAGAGTCTGCTTGATGATGCCAAGATCTTTTCTTTATGTATTGCATGGCTGAGTCCTTTATCCTGCATCTGTGGAGATCAGTTATATCTCGACAGGGACAGCGGGATCGGGAGAAGTCGGTATCGAAGACGCTCCCTTCTGGCTTCTTTCGGGACAGTCGCCCCAGTGGAGCAGCTTCAGTGGTTTCTCTCATTCTAGCCGACCAGACTGCAGAATGTGCACTGACTGGCTGTTGCATTGGCTGTCGATGTGGCTCCAATAGTGACCACAAGTTCTGACATGGGCAAAGCGGATGCCATCCTCAACGTGGACGATGAGAACAAGTGAGATATAAATATTTAGGGCAACATGTTTCGTCAATCAGCTTGCGTAGGGGGATCACGAGAGTACTGACCTAGGCAGGATATTTGACGGAAGACTGGTGGTGTTTTCTGCATTGCATATATGCCGCGGTCTAATTGTCACCACCTGGTCCTGGTCCAGCCGGCCTTATTCTTTCTCAAGATGAACATCCACTGTGATAAGTGCGGCGATATTTTCCACTACTCCAGTCGACTGAGTATTGAGTGTCTGTCTACAGGGAGCAGAATTACGCCGTAGGAAACGATCGATCATCTTGACGGTGGCGTATGCTGCCAGTGACAGTGATAGACTGTCTGTTGACGGACTTTGCCGTAATTCTAGTATAACTCCACCATTCATTACAGCCTCAGAGTCTAATGACAGGGTGGATGGACATGTTGAATGCACACCATAAAGCTCTACCTTCCTGATAATATAACATTGACATCTGCCCGTATATTGCCTGGGTGAATATGCAGATCATTGTGTTTAAAGCCGAATGAACTCCCATAACTGTCAGTCGATAATAGGCTCGTCCAAGAACCGATTGCTGCGATCAATTGTAAGTGTACATGACAGCTGACACCTGCTGATCCTCGTCGGCCACATGCACATGTAGTATCGCCTCATTAAGGGAGCCCATGGTAGTCGACCGAGCGGCAAGCACCCCAAAATCTCCGGAGTACAAACTCTCCACTATTGGTTTTGGCAAATTGCAGACTCTCTTATGTCACTCCAATACGCACTGGGAATGGTACTTAGTATCCTGAAATCTGGGTGAGCGACCGATATACTCTGATACGTAACACGTCGTTGAGTTGTGCTTCGAGCTTTATACAGAACTGTTGTGTTGCGTCCACCTGCGGTGAGGACCTTCAGTATCACAATTGCGGCTATGATGACCCAACGTATCTCAGCTCTGGTCACCTATGATCATTTGAACACACTGGCGCGTGAAATTGAGCTCATATGGAGCCGAGATTTTAGTTCTGTCACACTAGTATACTACCTAAATCGCTCGATGCTTCTGCTATGGGCAGCTCTGACAGCAGCCAATCAATTTTCACCGTATGCAACACTTTCGGTGAGTAATATATCCATATATCCTGGTGTAATTCCTCTAACGTATAACATCAACATAAACAGAGGTCATAGTCGTTCCTTTGGTACACGTGGAATTACTGAAGAAAAAGCGGTATCTTCTACAGTTGCATCAGTCTGAATTATGTCATCAGTGCCGTAGAACTTGTTCTCTTCATGTTATGGGCCGGTAGGACGCAGCATTGCAAACACTATTCATCAAGTTCTAACCTTCTCGAACAGCTTTCTCAGCAATCCGAATTTATGCTGCCAGCTGCCGCAAATGGGTATTTGCGCTGATGGTCTACTCCCTGGATATGATTCCAGTGGGGATGAATGCGGTGAATCTTCAATTACGATGATCGACAGTGTTTTTGCCCGTATTGGCTCATAAGCGTTTATTTTTTGAACAGTATACAATGTTTGCCACCTGGTGGTATCAAATTGCACCTGATAGATTCGCCGGCACCAATTGTTATGCTGGAAGGAAAATCTCTCCCTCGATAAACAGCAAGTGAGCCTCACCATTGCACGTGTAAAACCAGTCAATGAAATGTTACATGTAAGGCGTAGGTTGATTCCAGTACAGTCAGAAGGAGATACCAAATTTACAATAATATAGTAACGACGGTCTGTAGCATCTGTATCATCGCAGCAGACGTCCTCGTCTTGTTCATCTCCTGGTCGAAGGCATACAACATGCAGCGGAACTTCAATCAGTACCGTATCGACAATCCGTTGACAATATTGCTGTTACGTGACGGTACGCCATGTCTTCCCAGCACCCTAACTGAGCACTTCAACTTCAATATGATATTAGGCACTGCTTACTTCGTGTAAGCGCCTGAGCTTCAGCTTTACACGTTCCTGGCTTACCTCATGTATCCGTCCAGAGCTTCGCTGGGCTTGAACGCTCTCAACATAGCTGGACAGACTACCAATGTGAGAGAACGCCTACGCGAAATAATCTAAGCATCTTATGCACAGTGCAATCTCAGGTATTTGTTTGGACCCTGGAGTTCATCATACCGTAGGAGAACTTCACTTCTCTCGACGCTGTCGACACTGAATACCGGCTCTATCTGATAGGTTGTCGTCGATCACAATTACGCACTTCCTCCTGAACCTCGGCCAAACCGCCCGTGATGAGAGGCGCCCGGACCTCGGTCGGTCGCGCGACAGTAAACAGACGGATTCACGACGAGAAAGTACAGGTTTATCGTCGTTTATTAATAGTATGGGCGCGGATCTAGACCACAGTACAGACATCCTGGACATATGCATTGACTAGGAGACTAGGACGGCACCAGACAGTTGCCCGCGATTCGGATCCCTCGTGTCCCAGCGCCGTTCGTCTTGCGATCCGTTGTTATCTGGGCTCTGCGCCTGTTGTGATACATGTATGTACCTCCGTAACTTATGAATACATACAACCGCGCGTCTACACTCCGAGCTCTTCGTCCATAATCGCAAGCAGCGCCGTCCTCAGCTGCAAATCCTCGTCGCGATCCTCGCCCAGGCAGAGCTCAAAGACGCGGTCGAGGACTCGCCTACGTGGATGCGGTACAAGACGCGCGCGAGAGCACGGCGTTCAAAGCGACGAGGCGCGAGCCTGCGTGCGGAGCGGTCTGCGAGCATGATGAGTGTGCGAGACGCGGGGCGCGGCCTCGTCCATGTCAACGTGCGGTGGGACGTAATAGTACATTTCCGGCACGTCCTTCTGGGAGTCAGTGCTCAATGCCATGGGAAGCCGCTCCGCGGCGGGGCGTGAGTAGAAGGCGAGGAATACCAGTAGAAGCGGTCGAGCGTCTTGTGCATCTCAGGGTTGAGCAGGATACTGTTTGCGGGGCTGTGCAGGAACGCCTCGGGGTTGCGCGTGCAGTCGTCCGGGAGGCCTGCGTAGAGCCGCAGGATGTCTCAGGTGAACGTCGGCTGGCGGCGGGGTTAGTGTGCGAAGAGCGAGAGGGGGACGAGGCTGACGTGGAAGGTGTCAGACTCGGCTTCAGATGTAAGGTAGAACACGCACGGGGACAAATCCATACTTTCAGATGGGATTCACCTGCGTAGCGTTGCCACCGTATGAGGGTGTATTCGCCCGCTACGACTGCTTTCCGTCCGCTGTACATGGGCAAGCGCAATGTAGGAGATGCCCACTATCCTCGGGACTAGCATTCCGATACCTTGCCGCTGCATGCCACACGCGAGAATAGATCAGTGCGCTGTGAGATTGCACAAAAACAAGAGGGCTGATATATTTTGAACGCAGCCCGTGCCCACGTCTGTCGTGCGGTCCTGAGATCTATCAGATGAGTGTGGATTCAGGCATGTCATCTTGGCCCGTCAGAAGGGACATATCAGTATGATTGCGTGTCTCTAATACGTCGCAGACATACCTCGGAGGCTTTCGCCTAATAAGCAATGGGAGCTTCACATTCCCGATCATCCACCTGAACAGGTCTTGTTGCGCGCAAGGTTCTCCCGAGGACGTAATGATTGCGTGTGCGAGTGATATGAATTGCCTGAAGAGTCTGCAGTAAGGGAATGGACGAGCCAAGACAGTGCGTGACTTAGCTCGCCGGTCTTACTGAGTCGCGCTCGACCAGGACGCGCGGTGCAAGCTATACAGATAACTAAAGTTTTGACTACATAGATCAAGATATAAGCGAGAAAGGTACAAAGAAACTAGAGGCATAAGCTGCGGACGACGAAGTGAGAGTGGACGTACTCGCTGGCAGTGCCACTGGCCCAGTCGAGGATGTAGGACCCAGGACACCGCTTGTGCGAGCATACTCCCGCAGACCACATAGTGATTTGACCGAGATCTTCGAGTCCCCTACACGCTCTGTGGAATTGATCTGAGCTCAGTCCGTATGTCTCGAGTCTTACCAATGTCCAATCACTACTTAGTCAAGCAAGAAAGTGCACTGGCGAACATTCAGTCTCGTCGTCGACATGCAGTGCCAATTCAACAAGGAAAGGCCGAATGATGCTCGGTGTAGGTATCAGTGTTGCAGATTTATTTTTATATGGTCATTTATTAACCATGATGTTCTTGGCTTGCCTGTGACTGCTCGCCGTTTGTATGCGGCTGATTCAGCATCTCACCGCTGACTCAGATCTTGCACTACTCTGCCAATATCAGAGACGTGATCTCGATAGCACTTATATGTCTTCTTCTCCTCAGCGTACTGATACTGTTATTACAACGTTTCCAGGTGCAGATGTTTTCACCGACCACTAGAGGAACTGCGGCTGCGGCTTCTCAGAATTCCTGAAGGTCCATCCTTCCTATGCCATTAAGACAGGCGCTTTGTGATTCATTTGCTCGAGTGGGGACATACTATCTGATGTTGTCACAAATAATTTTCACATGTCATCTGCCCGCTAATCCAAATTTACGTGCCAGCTTGCGCTGCATTTGAACAGACGACATACCGCGCCATCCATCGCTTTCATGCGTCCATTTTGGTATCATCGAGAACCTGATCGACAAATCCAACTGGCGTCCCTAAACAAATCTTGGCGTGCAAGGTGTGGCATATTTGTCAGGTGTAGTGCTTTTATTTGATGAAACGTAGTGTTGTCGGCTGAGAGTGGCTATTTAGGGGCGGGAGGACTTCGAAGCGGTCTGCTCTTATTCTGCGCCACCGTTGCTGAGCGTTACGAGAACGTATATAACCTCATATGTCTGCGCAATATGATCCAGGCTAAATTCTCAACGATAAGAAGACCATGTTCGTTATGTTGCCATCTCATAGACCCTTCAAATCGCTTACGCTGTATGTTTAGATTCATAGCGGAGTACTCTTCTATAGCAATCTGCAGTGCGTTTCGTGTCTGCTGAAGACATGCCTCCGATGATCGAGGCTCTCATAGCCATCATCCTATACGACCACCTGTGCACTCTACCGCGTGAAATTGAGCCGATATGGGGGCAAAAATCGAACGCAATTACGGTATCGTTTCATTTGAACAGGTGGACACTTATCTTGTCGGTGCTGCTGAACACATTAGTCATCACCGCAAACCATTCTTCAATATTGAAAACGCTGAAGGTGCGCATATCCATGCGAATTTTTCTATCATCGTCTGAAACAATCGCGTGGACAGAGGTATAACAAAATTCTATATCCAATCATACTGTTACTTACATCGCCGGCCCGAACTGTCCTCCTCTGTAGCATTGCGGTCGTAAGTGACATCGGAGAGATACTTGTGCTTGTGCAATTTACTATATGGGCTTGTATGCTTCGATCATTTACGTTAGGAGCAATGATCTAATTTTTTGAGAGCAGCTTTCTCTTCCGTCCGAATATATGCAATCAGTCGACGCGATTGGCCATATGTAGTTATAGTCTGCCTCTTAAATATGGTACCAGTAGCAACCAACGCGGTGAGGATCTTACTACTGTGATCCCATCCAAATCCAGCTTATGGAAACGTGTTGGATACATAGTACAGTTTGTTTGCTGCCTCATGGTATGAGCTACAAATCCTTCCAGATATTGGAACCCGAATTATCTCCGGAAGTAAAATGTCTCTCGGATCGCGCATCAAGTGCATTCCCATAATATTCATTATTAATTATTATTCACTGAAGAGAACGCCTTTGTCAGGTGTAAGCATCTTACAACACCTTCTACAATTGCTAGGGAAAGTTCACTGTGTCTCAGTATCAATGGCTACCTGCAGTTGCGTCATCGCTGCTGATCTTGTGATACAGGCCGTTATGTGGCAGAAGACATACGTGCTAAGGCGGCAGGGGACTCAGGCCAGAATTAAGAGTCTGCTGACGATGTGTTTTCTGCGGGACGGTGCGTCATGTTGTTGTCTCCCCTCTCCACCATCTGAGTAATGTTAGTATAATCTTAGGTACCATATACTTTCTGTGAGTGGTCGAACTATCCATCAAATCATTGTTCCCTGATAATCTTGTCAACCAGAGCTCTGCTTGGAATGAACATTCTGGAGATTGCAGGAGACGTATACAATCACTGCGTTAATGTTATGGCTAGCCAATGCACGTCGTAGACGAGACCACACGACTTAGTCACTGGTATTAAAGCATTGGTTTTTGTAGCGTAACCATCGTTTATATAGTTCAAATTAATCACCTTATCACGGGATATCCGAATCTAGATAGCCCTGATGTCCGCGGATGTGGACAGTCTCTGCTGCATCGCGCACCACCAGCTATGATACCGCTCGTGTGGACGGTGTATTTAGAGTCCTGCTACATGTGAATAGTTATAGTAGCAGAACATTTGGATACACCCATGTGCAAGGTGTATCCGAGAGATGGGTTATATCTTACTAGTCGGTGTATCAGTCCCTTC